>JAOWBW010002020.1:0-142410 GCA_026119855.1 Campanula takesimana | reverse complement strand
ATTCTTTATGCACCATGTAATCATGTATCATGTGCTCACGAGAATATGCACCATGTAATTATGTATCATGTGCTCACGATAATATGCACCATGTAGTCATGTATCATGTGCTCACGAGAATATAAGTACACGTACTCAATTATTGCGAATACAATCAAGTTCAACTATGGCACGTAAGTGTCCATATAACACGATCAATCCAAGTTAGGGTCTATTAATAACAGACCTCAATCACGTAGTAGGTATATCACTTAGTCACATGCAAGTTTGCACGTACATATTTATGTCACGTTTAACACATTAAGGTGTCTATCACGATACCCTTACTATCAAGTAGAGCCCAATACCTTAGACTCTAAACATGTAGTAGAATAGGTCACATTGTACTAGAACAGTCATACTTCACGTATATGTATCGTTAATAATCGAATACATTTTCTAACACATATTGTGTTCTATAACCATTCTTATTAATTTAAATCGTAGTATTCACGATTATATGAATTATCTTCATATTACACTAGTCCCTATTTTCTTTAGGAACCCATTTCAAGACAAGATATCTTCTTTATTCTTATATACTTCATTGAGTATATACACGATTAAAACCAATCACTAGCACTTAGTGTTTGTTCATAACACTTACAATACACACGTATCAAATTCAAGTATATAGTAGAGTTAATCATTCTCTATCTAGTTCCATAACCCAATTCTTTGGTTATTCATACCATGTATCAAGTAATCAAGAAGCCACATTCTATCAAGTAAATATATGCAAGATTTGCATATACATATCAAGACTCTTCAAGTTTATTACCATACACCTATATTGGTGTCAAGGCACGTACAAGATTTATAATCTTATATTCAAGTCTTAATCAATTATTTGGATGTTCCAGTCATGTACGAGATTTTATTGTCTTATACTTCAAGTTACTGTCTCATCTTAAGACATTCAAGACATTCAGGACATATACAAGATCTTATCAACTTATATCAAGTTCTCAATCCATTTCTTTGGATGATTAAACATGTACAAGAGTTAATTATCTTATACTTCAAGTTATCAATCCAACTCTTTGGTTATTTAGACAAGTACAAAATTTACTCATCTTATATTCACGTTTTAATTAAGAAGATGAGCTATACATCTCCCAATCAAGTTCACGCATATTCCTAGGATATTCAAGTTCAAGGCATAGCTTTAATGCCCTTAAGTTGTACAATCTTTAGATTCAAGACACGTAGAAGAGTCCTACTCTTACACTCAAGTTCAAGTTCAGAAGATGAATTATACATCTTACTCGTACAAGTTTTCAAATCCTTTTCTTAGGACATTCAAGCTCTAGACATTAGTTGGTGTCCCTAAGGTACACAAACATTGACTTCAAGACACATAAAAGAGTTATACTCTTATATTCAAGTTATCATTTAATTATGATTCAAGTCCACATTTCATTTGTTCACAAAGGGACTATTTTCAGTACTAGAGTGTTCTACAACACTCATCTAGGCCATCTAGGGTAGTACCCTAAACTAGACCAAGAATACTTCGAGTTCAAATTAAGTAAATGAGCTATACCACTCATACTTACAAGTTCATAATCCCCTACATAAGATATTCAATCTCAAGACACTAATTTGGTGCTCTCAAGGTGCACAAACATAAGTTCCAAGACAAGCATAACACATAAGTGCTTGTTCATAGCACTTTCAAGACACATAAAAGAGTTCTTCCTTTTATACTCAAGTTTCTCATTTGAGTTCTATAAGTGTTCATGTACAAGACTAAATTCTCATTTAATTAAATGAGTATTCATGTTTAAGACCAAGTTCTGATGCCCCTAAGGTGTCACAACACTTGCTAGGACATCTTATACTAAGGTTATATACCTTAACTAGAGTTACTTCTAACTTATACAAACTTTAAACAACATTTTGTTTTTCAGGTAACTGTGCGGTCGCCCAAGATGGACTGTGCGGTGTCGCACACAAGCAGGTCAATTCCTTTGAAAAACCTTTCAGAAAGATGGGCGGTCGCCCAAGGGTTTTTGTGCGGTCGCACAAGGTACCAAAATGCTAAATTTTCATTTCTTTCCCCGGTTAAGAAATCTCCGTCCCAAACGTAGGAGTAACTTTTCTATTAACATTTTAATATACCCAGGAGTATACAAACATTTTCTTAACACCTATTTTCAAGCTCAATTCATTTCTTTTATCGTCCCATAAATAATAGGACAATTTCCTTTTATTTCAATTAAATATTTCACCGATCCCAAAAGTATAAGTACAATTTTATATTATACTAATATATCCATTTAGGGATACTTCCATTCATTTCCCCGTACCACAAATAATGGTACGATTTTTCTAATAATATTTAAATCAAGTTACTATTTTACCGTCTCACGAATAGGAGTGTAATTCCCTACTAACCTTTAACTAACCCAGGAGGTTCACCAAGTTGAAAATACTTTTTCAAGTTTCATGCTACGCAGTATATTTATACTCCCTTCGTCCCAAATTACAAGTATCACAAAAATTGCTCAAAACACAATTTTAACAAGAACAAGTAGCGGGAATAACATATATGCATGTTATTACAAGTAAGGGGGAGCTAATAACTTACCTAGTCAAAAATCAAATTGACCCAAATAAATTTTTGATCGGTCTGGAACGCTCTATTCAACGCCACGAATATTTATCCGGGACCGGAATCGCGAACAGAGGAATAATTAAGCTCGAGGAGTCGAGAATTGGGTAAAACTGAACTCCCTTTTATGAAACAGAGAGAACGATCGAGAGAAATGGGGAATTATCTTCCCAGAGAAAGAAGGAAGGATATTTATCCTTAAGACTTTTCAAGAATTACAACTAGGCCCCTCAAGTTCTAACTTTGACAAAAAGGCCCCTAAACTTTCAACTTTGATATTTAACCACCTTAATTTTTTAAAGTAATTAAATAATTAACTCAAATAAAATAGCATATAAATATGCTAGTCAAGAATTTAACAAGCAAGTAAAAAATTTAACAAATAAGTCAATATTTAACGAGATTAAAGATGGGCGTTACAGATATGAACAGTTAAGATTATGCGCATGGGTTGAAATAATGCAGCATTGTTCCACAAACAAAGAGTTTGAATTGAACAAGGTTTTAGAAACACATGATGCGATTTTTCTCATTAAAACTTGAAATGTAAGAGTTGCAGATTACAAGTTTGAATAAGAAAAACAAAAATGCGCACAAAAAGAAATACTTTACGCAAAAACAAAAATTACATAGAACCTAGTCTATGTTGATCCGGTGCAAGGCTTCACATAGCTCATTCTGCAGACTGTTGAACTTATTCATAAGTTCAATCTTCAGTTCTTGAAATCTTTCTCTGAACGCTACGGCCTCACCGATATAGGTAGCCATTCCTCTGCGCATATCTGCGTTATCTTCTCGCAGCTCTCGGAAGTTGGCTCTATACTGCACTTGATGTCCCGTCATCTGATTAAAATAAGACTGATCAGCAGCTTCAATAGTGTTGATGACGGTGGCCTGCGTTGCTTCGAGTCTTTGGTCAGTGTGGAGGCGCTGAGTGTTCACGCTGGCTTGAATATCGAACATGGCTTGATCCATCCTAGCGTTGAACCCATCAGCGAAATCAGTCATCGCTTGAGTTATGCACTCCCTGACACTTTCCATATTAAGCGTATTGGCATGCCCAGGACCGGGACCTTGTTCCAATCTCTCCAACATCATTGCTTCCATCCCAGCAAATCCTTCATGCAACCCATCGGCTAAGCTCTTGCGCAGACGCTTAAGCAGTCCTATAAACCCATCATTGATAGCGGTATAGGTGCAGACGTTTTCAAGCATCCCAGCTATTGACTTCAATGAGTCCAGGACCATTTGGTCTAATGCATCAGGAACGCGTTGCGCAGAGGGGACGGCGGAGGTGCTTGCCTTTGATATATTCTCCCCCTTAATGGCAGCAATTTCTAAACGCTGCGCATCAAGTTGCTCTTGGATAGCTGTCTGCGCAGTAATGAGCTGAGTCATTTGGGACTACGCAGCAACCTGGCTGACTTGAATAGTATTAAGAGCCTGGAGAATTTGGCGTAGATCAGCGGAGGAAGATAGAGAGGAAGTAGATACTGTAGGAACGGAAGGAATAGCTTGAGCTGGAGGAGGAGAGACTTTGGGAGGAGAGTGCATTGGAGAAGGTTGTTTGGGAGAGAGATGAATAGGATCAGCAGCAGGAGACCTATGCG
Organism: Campanula takesimana; assembly: GCA_026119855.1. Lineage (NCBI taxonomy): Eukaryota > Viridiplantae > Streptophyta > Magnoliopsida > Asterales > Campanulaceae > Campanula > Campanula takesimana. The sequence continues at coordinate 138,144 of JAOWBW010002020.1, read as the reverse complement.
TAGATGAGTGCGTGCTGCTGCTATCTGTATCAGTTGTGCGCACATCTCCTTCCTTTTCACATTCAGGAGGATTAACAGGAGCTTGCTGCGCAGCATCATCGCCCTGCGCAGACTTGGTAACCTCATCCGCATCCTCATCTTCCAAGTCCAAATCATATTGAAGGACAGAGGTGCCAGGTTGAGTATTTCCAATCGTAATATTGAGGCGTTGGAAGGCACTTGATGATGGGTTCAAGACAAGGAGGAGCCGCAGCTTTTGGCTGTCCTTTCGCAGTGCTGCGCACAACCTGTTTCTTGCGCGGAGTTCGAGGAGGATCCTTGGCAGGTGCAGCAGCAGCGGTCTTGGCAGGCGTACCGGAGATGGGAAAAGCTTCATCCATCCAATCATCATTATCTCCTGTACCCTGAGCAGGAGGGGCGTCAGCAGCCTTTGGATCTTGCTCCCCCTGCGCTGTATCCTCCGCAGCATCAGCAGCAGTCTCATCCATTCGAGACTCGCTGTCTTCTTCAACCATAGCAGCCGCAGGAGGAAGTCTGGTAAATGCAGGCTTTTTCTTGGTCTTGGCAGGAGAGGGAGCAGGCGCAGGAGGATCTTTGCGCTTCTTTGAAGGTTTGGGAGCAGGTGGCGGTAAATCAGATCCAATTTTAATGCCAGCAGTTGATCTGACATTTGGGATTTCCTTCACCTTTTCTGGCGTAAGTTCTGCAATACCTTTGCCTTTGCGCTTTGCCTGCGCAGCAGCAGTTTCATGTTCAGTAGGCGCAGCGGCCTTCGAAGGCTGCGCGGCAGTGTTCTTTGCTTTTGGTTGAGGGCTTCATCATCATCACTATCAACCCAATCTTCTTTGTCTGGGCTTGTGTCCTTGTTCCAAATCTTGCGATAGTCACTGTGACCAATTTCATTTCGCAGAGAGTAGAGGTGAGAGATGGAATAGGTCTTGGTGCAGGGGACTTTGAGATCAGGACGCTTTTGCACGAAGGTGCGCAGCTCAGAGACATTCATCAGAAATTTGGATAAGAGCCTACAGTGAGTTCTGTACTTGCTACTTTCTTGTCCATGTGCTTGTCGTAGCTCTCCGATGCGTCCCATAGCTCGTCAAAAAGAACAGAGGACCAGTCTAGAGCATCGCCATTATAGACCGCAGCACAATAAGCCCACTGCTTGGAAATGAACTTGCCCTTATTTCCATTTTTGCAGTTTACGGAGTCGCCAATAATGGTGCAAAGGTGATACATCACCTCACCAAACTCCTTGCGATCATGAACGCTCCACTTCTTAACCAGATAAGGTTCCCCAACCAGTTTCTGCGCAAGCTTGTTTTGTTTAGCTTCAGAATAGGCTTCTGGCGCATCATCAACCTTAAATCCGCAGAGCTTTTTAAGTGACGCAGGAACAATGCGCACTGAATAATTCCGAACGACTGAGCGGATAACATCAATCTTTTCTCGAGTCTGCTTGTGTGTCATGGTGACTCTCTCTGCGTTCTCAAAGAACTCGTCTACAAGAGAGGGGACGTAGAAGTCCTGAGCCAGTGTAAAAAGAGGTAAGATGCCGGAAGAATCCATAAGATGAACAATCCTGCGTCCGACAGCATCTTTGTGTAGCGCAGCAAGATCCAGTTCCCAGCCTTGTAGGAAGTAGAAAGAATTCTGCGCAAAATAAGAAATAGTTTAGACAAGAATTGCGCATGGAGTAAAGCGCATGCGCAGATACACGTATGCGCAGCATCTCCATAGGAAACAAATGAAAAAGATATGCGCAAAAACGTAAACACTCAGAGATATAAGGCGACCCAAATCAAGAGAAAAGATTAGAACTTGATGAACACGGAAGAATAAAAATATGAACACGAAGAACATCAAGAACACTAAAAATCAAAGTTTGACCAAAAAGGACAAAAAGCATATCGAAATAACCGCATTTCAGAGATGAAAAACAACTAAGAAAACAAGATTTTCAAAAACAAAACATTTAGCCCAGAAATCAAGAATAACCGTTCGTCTGCCTAAGAGGTTTTCGAACGAAAAATTTGGAGAAAACATATGAAAACAATACTGATCGTGAAATAAAGTACATACAAAGGTAGATCAGGGAGAGACGAACGCAAAACAACAGACGATTTCAAAAATGATTAACAGATTAGAGCAAAATCGAAAAAGGGAGTTTTTAAGAACTCGAGACATAACAATGGCGGATAAACAGAAAATGAGTTCAAGGTCCAGAAATTGTTACCATGTCGTCAATAGCTTTAGCTTCTTCAGGAGGAACCTCTTCAACAGGTTCATGGACCTCACCAACTACTTTAGCTTTCGATTTTCGGGGAGCCATTTTAAAAGAAACTAGGGTTTTTGAAAAGGGAAGAGAGAGAGAAGAGTTTTGCAGAGATTGAGAGAAAAGTCAAGGAGAGAAGAAAAGGAAATGATTGGGAAATGGAGGGTCGGTTACAGAGAAGAGAAAGAGGATGAATTTGTGAAAGAGAGAGAGACAGGAAAGAGAGAAAGAGAAAGAGTCAAAAAGGATTTATACTAAAAAGGGAAATGGCGCATGACGTCAGCGAGGCGGTTTGGTGAAAGACGGAGAATTTGGTGAAAAACGCAGAGGCGCACGATAGCAAAGCGATGTGGCCGAATAGGGAACGCGCGTGCGCAGACCTGACGCGCGAGTGAGTGAGTAGGTCTAGGCAGGTCACAGTCATATCAACTCCCTCATAAATGTTGATCAGGAATTCTAACAGGCGCTATCATTAATGGCCGTTTGCATTTAATGATAATGGGACATGCGCAGGGGCAAGAGCGTAATTTCCCAAGAAATTTCAAAAACAAGGCGAGGGAAAATTTTAATTGCACAAGTACCCTTGTGAACTAAGCGTTGACTTTTCAGTCAGGGACCTAAGTGCAATTTCTAATAAATAGAAGACTTACCTGCGATCCGCGAAGTGTGCGCATGTTAAAATCATGCGCAGAGCTGTAAATAGCGCAATCAATTCTTAAAATAGATTAATATTAGTGGTATGCGCAAATAAAGTACAGCGCAGGGGTTGCGCAGAAGCATGGATCTTGACCTATGATGAATATCTTATCAAGCAAACACAAGATTATCAGTATTAACAAATCATATGGAAAGGTTAGCTAAGTTCAAGCATACCCATTTCTTCTCTCAGGAATACAAATCTTTTTGCGTCAAGAGCCTTTGTAAGGATATCAGCAATTTGATTATCTGTGCCCACGTGCTCTAAATGAATGTTTCCTTTTTCCACATGGTCCTTGAGAAAGTGATATTTGATGTCGATGTGCTTTGTTTTTTAATGCATGACAGGATTGTTGGAGACTGCTATGGTGGACATGTTGTCGCAGAAAATTGGACAATTTTCTTCATGAATTTCATAGTCCACTAATTGTTGCTTCATCCATAGGATTTAGCAGCAGCAGCTTCCAGCAGCAATATATTCATCTTCTGTAGTGGAGATGGACACAGCAGCTTGCTTCTTGCTTGCCCACGCAACAAGTCGATTCCTAAGGAAATGACAAGTTCCACTTGTGCTCTTCCTGTCAATTGTGCATGCTGCGTAGTCTGCGTCTGAATAACCTAGCAAATCGAAATTCGAATCTTTGGTGTACCAAAGTCCAAGGTTAACAGTTCCAGAAAGATAACGAATAATGCGTTTAACAGCAGTTAAGTGCGCTTCTCTAGGGTCCGCTTGATAGCGCGCACAGACACAAACACTAAACATAATATCTGGCCTACTTGCAGTAAGATAAAGGAGAGAGCCAATCATACCTCGATATAAAGTTTGATCAACTTTCTTACCTTTCAAGTCTTTGTCAAGTTTGTTGCCCGTGGCCATTGGAGTGTCGTATGCTTTAGCATTTTCAAGTCCAAATTTCTTGATTAGGTCTCTTGTGTACTTGGCTTGATTTATAAAGATGACATCATTCAATTGCTTGATTTGAAGCCCGAGGAAGAATGTGAGTTCTCCCATCATGCTCATTTCAAACTTGCTTTTCATGAGCTTCTCAAAGCGCTTACAAAGTAACTCATTAGTAGAACCAAATATAATATCATCGACATAAATTTGAACAAGTAAAGAATGATCATTATACTTAGCAATAAAAAGAGTTGTATCGATTTTACCGCGCTTGAAGCCTTTCTCTAGTAGGAATTTTGATAGCGTATCGTACCATGCTCTTGGAGCTTGCTTAAGTCCATACAAAGCTTTTTGAAGCTTGAAGACATGATTTGGAAATCTGCTATCTTCAAATCCAGGTGGTTGTGCTACGTAGACCGTCTCTTGGAGTTCACCGTTGAGAAATGCGCTCTTCACATCCATTTGATAAAGCTTGAATTTCTTGTGAGAGGCATAAGCTAAGAAAATTCTTATAGCTTCAAGTCTTGCTACAGGCGCAAATGTTTCATCGTAGTCGATTCCTTCCTCTTGCCTATAGCCTTACGCAACCAACCTTGCTTTGTTTCTTGTGATGCTTCCATTCTCATCCATCTTGTTTCTGAATACCCATTTTGTACCAATAACTCCTTGGTCATGAGGTCTGGGTACTAAGGTCCAAACCTTGCAGCGCTCAAATTGGTTAAGCTCTTCTTGCATAGCAGTAACCCAAATTGAATCTTGGAGCGCTTCGTCAATCTTCTTTGGTTCGATTTGAGAGATAAAGGAGTGATATTCATCATCAAAGTTTGATGCTCTCCTAGTACGAACCCCTACATTGAGATCACCAATGATGTTTGAAGTTGGATGATCTCTAACTTCACGAACCTCGGGGGGTAAGTTAGGTTGAGTAGTAGGAATACGAAGATCTTCAATGGGTACTTCATTTGTTCCAGCATCAAGATCATCAAAAGTGATTTGCTGAAGAGGAGAAACATCATGCGCAGGAGGAGGAGTTTGCGCATCAGGAGTCGTCACTTCTGGCGCAGCATCGGGTGTATGCGCATGCGATGGACTTGCTTGATTCTGGTTTTGATCTTCTTGATTAACATTCTGCGCAGGAACAGTTTGAGGCTGCGTACCTGTATCAACATTCTCAGCGGAATCATCAGAATCATTTGGAGCCAAATGTGGCTCAAGGAGAGAATGCTCATCAAAAGTAACATGTACAGATTCTACAATTACTAGAGTAGTTCTATTAAAAACACGAAAAGCTCTAGAATGTTTGGCATACCCAACGAAAATACCTTTATCTGCTTTGGCGTCGAATTTACCTCTATGATCTTTGCCATTGTACAGGATATAGCATTTGCAGCCAAAAATCTTGAAGAAAGCAATGTTGGGCGCTCTTCCTCTCCATAGCTCATATGGAGTCTTGTTGTAGGCTTTGTTGATGAGGGATCTATTCTGAGTAAAGCAAGCAGTGTTGACAGCTTCTCCCCAGAAATACTTTGGAAGCTTAGCTTCTGCTATCATTGTTTTTCCAGCCTCAATCAACGTGCGATTCTTTCTTTCCACAACGCCATTTTGTTGAGGAACTCCAGCAGCAGAGAAATTGTGATCAATTCCATGGTCATCGCAGTATTGAGCAACACCGTTATTCTTGAATTTAGTTCCATTGTCTGATCTAACACTCAAGATGTCGTCTTCTTTTTGAGTTTGGAGCTTTCGAAATAGCGCAGTCAAGATATCATAGCAGTCATCTTTGGATATCATCATTTCGACCCATGTGTATCTTGAGTAGTCATCCACCACGACTAAAGTATATTTGTTTCCTCCAATGCTCGTAGTGGTGACCGGTCCAAACAAATCCATGTGAAGCAGTTGTAAACATTTGGAAGTTGAGGAGACAATCTTGCTGGAGAAAGACTACTTAGGTTGTTTACCGAGCTGGCATGCTGCGCATTTTCTGTCATGATGGTCAGCTACTTTGGGAAGTCCTTTGACAAGATTTTCCCTTCCTAGCTTAGCCAAATACTTGAAGTTCAAATGACTTAAGCGCTTATGCCATAGCCAGCTGCTTTCACTTACATTCTTTGCTACAAAACAGAGATTAGTGATATAATCTATAGAAGTAAGATCAATAATGTAAACATTAGTCTTACGAGTCCCTGTGAGCAAAGTTAGTCCGGATATGCCATCTTTGATGTAGCAGTGCGTTGCAGTGAAGTGACATTCCAAACCTTTATCGCAGAATTGTGATATGGAGAGCAGGTTGTGCTTGAGACCTTCAACGAGCGCAACTTTCTCAATGCACACTTTATCTTTTCTGATTTTTCCATATCCAACTATGTACCCTTTGTTGTTATCTCCAAAAGTTACAGAGGGACCTCTTCCTTCATGCACATCTTCAAGAGCGGTGACATCTCCAGTCATGTGTCTAGAACATCCACTGTCGAGGTACCATATATGCGCTTTAGCTTGTGAAGAGTGCGCAGTGAAGCAGGAGACCTGAAAATAGACATTAAGAACGCAGGTCCCCTTTATTCCTGGGTCCTAGAGTTAGAAACTTTTGACAACCCACTCCTGTCTGACCTTAGGATTTTTACGTCCCTTGGCATTAGGAGCAAATCGCAAAAGGCATTCTGTAGCCTTGTGACCTAAACCATCACACACAACACAATGATGAAAGCCACTTATAGATTGGGTTTTTACAAACTCTTTACTTTTCTTTGGCGCAGCATTCTTTACTGGAGCAGATGAACTTGCTTTGACAAATATCATTTTCTGAGGTTTGGGTGTGCTTTTCTTAAGAATGCGCATCTGGCGTTGGGGCGCATGGCTTTCATGCGCATGACCCTTTTGCGCAGATTTGACATTTGAAGTTGAAGCGCAACCATAGTCAGAATATGAGTTGTCATGCGCAGGTTCAACTTTAGCCTTACCCTTGGCTTTTCCAGTTTGCTTCTTTGGGTAGACATAATGGAAATTTTGTCTCTGGACTTTCTCCTGTCCTTTACCCACTGAAGCAGAATGCTTTGCTTTAGGAATTTCAATAGTTTGCTGTGGTGTAAATTCCTTTTCCTTTTCAGAGCAAACTGCGCATTTAAAGTTATCACTAGTTGAGAATCCCAAGCCTTCCTTGTCTCCACTAGCTTTTTGGGATTCTAGAATTTGGTCCATAGTGACACGAGATTTGGTCCACTCATCAGTGATCTTTGTGAGATCAGCTACTTGAGCGGCCAATTCTTCGTTTCTTACTTTAAATAGCTCATTTTGATATGTGAGAAAACGGTTCTTTTCAGTAAGAGGAGTCATGCTCTTAATATGCTCCTTAAGGAGAGTGATCTCAGATTTTAAAAGAGTTTTCTCCGTCTTAAGCTGTGAAATTTCTTCAATTGATAAGTCCACTGCTTCTTTCATAGAGTTAAATTTCTTGATTACCTTTTCAGCTTGCTGAAAAATAGACTCGCGCTCAGTAGCAGAGTCATTCTTTTCTATTACAATTTCAGCAGGAATTTCAAGAGATTCTTTGCGTGGAGGCGCAGCTACAAATTTCTTTGATAGGTCTGCTCTGGCAAACAAGTACTTGCCATTCTGTCTGCTTGGAGTAAGATGTCCCATTTCCACCAGTTCTGTGATAGTGGGACCTTTCTTCTTTGTCCTTGGCGCAGCCTTAGTGTCCGCATCTTGATCATTATCTGAATCGCTATCAGCATCAGCATTGGCCATCAAGCAGAGCAGTCCATCCTCAGAGTCATCATCATCACTGTCTTCAGTGTCAGTCTCTATACAAGTCTTCAGTTCCTTTTCTGCGCAGTCTTCTTCAGCAATCATTCTGCGCTGCCTTGATGATCTCTGCGCATTATTCCTCTTCATGTACTCATATTTTGGAGTGGGACATTTTGAAGCAAAATGACCGGGCTTTCTGCAGTTGTAGCAGACTAACTCTTCATCATTCTTTGAGTCTCTGCCACGAGAGAATTTAGCAGGTGGTTTGCTCGAGGATCCAGGTTTAGAGAATTTCCTGAATTTTTGGAATCGCTTAACGAACATGGAGAAATCATCATCATCCATTTCAAGTAGGGAGGAAGTAGAGACTTTGTCTGAGGATTGAGCAGGCGCAGGTTCCTTTTGCGCAACATAGGAAACAAGCTTTCATTTGCCTTCAGTTTCGTCGATTCGATCAAGCTTTAGCTCATATACTTTTAAGTTAGCGTATAAGCTACGCAGCGGCCAAGTACCTAGAAATCCAGAATCTTCCAGATGACTTACTTTGTGCACATATCTGGAACCTAGCGCATCTAAGAATTGAGAATTGACTTCTTTATTAGTGAAAGTAGTTCCAAGAGATTTACAAGAGTTTACAACAGCACAGAAGCGATCATATGTTTGTCTCAAGGTTTCACCATCTTTTCTCATGAAGCAGTTGAATTTTCTTTGCACCACAAATCTTTTGTTTTCCTTGCTTACTTTGTCTCCATTCACATATCCTTCAATAGCATCCCATAGTTCATTTGCAGTTCCACCGCTCACAATTTGATTGTGCGTGGAGAGGTCTAGAGTGCTAAGAATGATGTTCCTTGCTCTTCCATCATAGCCAACCCATTTATTTTCTTCATCGGTCCATTCCTCCTTGTTCTTCTTGATGGTAGGATTTTCCTTATTTGTAGCAGCATCAGGATTAGCCTTCATTGGAATGTAGGGTCCTTCAAGAACGATGTCGTGGAGGATCTCGTCGATAGAGGAATAATGAGTGAGCATGCAGTGCTTCCAGATTTCGAAGTGATCTTCATTCAGCACTGGGATATGTGAATAGTTAGCCATTGCCCAAGATTTTGAAGCCATCTTGAATCGGCACCCAAGCTGTTAAACTTGAAAAACAAAACAAGTTTTATGAAGGTGTTTGCTCTGATACCACTTGTTGGTCCCAAAGGGGCAACAAGGGTATGAAAAATGCTAGAGGGGGGGGTGAATAGCGTTTTAAAATTCTTTTCAAACCCTTTTGCAAATCGATGGCTTATGCGCACAGTTCTCAAATAAGCTAAGTATAGCGCACAGTGAGAGTGTGAAATGCACAGCGGAAGTTTAAGCAGCACATGCGCAGTAAAAAGCTGCGCAAGGATAAAAACGCACGCGCTAAGTTTTGGCTTAAAGAGTTGGATAAAATGTTTTAAGGCAATAAGCAATAACAAACACAGCAGCAATAGTAGCAATCTGATAAGATCAAACAAAGCAGTAATTCAGAAATGATTAGCAGAAAGTAAATAGCGAGATTAAAGAACAAGCTATTTGGAGAGGTTCGATCAATGAAAGATCTACGTCCTCTACCAAGATGGTTAGTCTTGGATTTTCTAAAGGAGGTCTTATTATATGAGAGAGTTACAAGATACAACAATGAAACACAACTATCTCAAAGATCTATAATCTATGAAGAACAAATCCTAGACTAAACCGGTGTATCTCAAGAAGAAAGATCTAAATGATCAAAGCTTCAAGAGGTGTGTGTGTGTGTTCAGAAATTCTGGGCTCTATGAATCTATGAGATGAAGAGCACGAAGAATTCTTGGTGATTTAAGGCTTAGGATCTGGGCAGGAGTTTGAAGGTATGAAGGTTTGAAGGTTGATCTTGAATCTGTGAATAGTAAGCATCAATCTTCGGAACTTCAAGGATATTATAAAGCACAAACTCTAGCAACTTGGAAATGAAGATGAGCTGGCTATTTATAGCTGAGAGCTTGAATATAGCCGTTGGAGCTCTGAGCAAGGACGATGAGCTGGCACGATATGATTGGTGCGCAGATGTCCTTTATAGCCGTTGGCGCTCTAATCAAAGTTGATGACTTGGCACTATATGATTGGTGCGCAGGTATATAGAGCCGTTGGAGACTCAGCATGAAGACCAAATTCAAAAAGCTTCTTCTAGAAGGTTGACAGTTGTCTTCACTTAAAATATATCTCTTGAGCGTGTCTCCACCGTTGGATCTGCTAAGTGTGCTTGTTTTGTCGTTTCTGCACACCTTAACACTCTTAAAAGCGTACATCTTCAAAGCGTTTTCCAAGTTAGGTGATCTGAATGAATTGAACTGAGGAAGAAAGTTGCGCAGGATATACCTGCGCAGTGGTGTCCTGCGCAGCGAAGTCCTGCGCAGCAACCACTGACACTTGGATCTTCATTCCTTTTCGCTTCAAGTCCTGTGTTCTAAGCCTATACTATAAAATGGACTAAGCTAAAAATTGAAGTTATAAAACTTCTTACATAGGGTCCTAAAGTCCATAAAATATTAATAGATGATGGTATCAATCAATTCTAACAAGAATAGAAGGGTTAAGAAGTAAGCATACCCAACACACTACCTATATATATATATATATATATATATATATATATATATATATATATATTACAGATTTATAAAAAAAATATTAAAAATGTGTTAATTTCTCGGCCCCGCCTAGTCCCCTAAGCGCTTGGCCCCGTCTAGCGCTTTTTAGAACACTGCTATTTATTCATTAAACTTTAATGAATGTAGCGGATAAGTAAATATTGTAGTGGTAATAACCCTTCCCTAATAATAATAATAATAATTGGTGAGGGTGACTCTCAATTTGAACTTGAATTGAATTGGTCTTGCAACGGAGATGAAAAAGCGCAGACAGGGCTTTTGGGCGGTCGCCCACTTTGGTTCTGGGCGGTCGCCCACATTGCTGATCCAAAGGTCCAACAGTCTGATGACTTGGGCGGTCGCCCACCGTGTCGGGATTGGGATTCCTGAATCGATTTGGAAACAGATTTTGGCTGTGATTTGGATTCCTATTCTTCTAGGGTTGGGTCTATATTACGTGTATAAATATAGACAAGCCTCCAGACCTATTCTAGTGACTTGGAAGCCTTGTAGAGAGAGAGATTGATAGAAAAGCTAGGTTATTCACTATTGTGAGAGATTGTGAGATTGTGTGAAAGGTTTTCACCTTGATTCTCCTTGTACTCTTCTTGATTATAGTGAATTGATTCTCCGTCGCCCGTGGACGTAGCCAAGTTGGTGAACCACGTAAAATCTCTTGTGTTCATCTATTTTTCAATTTTGTTCCGTTCTTGCTATTGTGTTATTTTGTGCTTTCATCTTTATCAATCTAGCAATTGTGTTTGGGCCTTAAAATCCTTACAAATGGTATCTAGAGCTTCTAGTTTGTGGATCTTGTATTGCTTATTGGTAACGATGTCAGGGAAGTACGAAATTGAGAAATTTGACGGCAAGGTCAATTTTGGTTTATGGCAAGTAAAGATGCGAGCAATCTTGGTGGGTAAAAATTGTGTCAAGGCTTTGCTTGGAAAGGCGAGGAAACCGGCAAGCTTGACGGATGAACAATTTGATGATATGGACGAGAAGGCTTTATCTCTCTTACACTTGAGTCTTAAAGATGAGGTATTGAGGGAGGTTGTGAGTGAGAAGACTGCGGCAGCGCTTTGGCTTAGGCTTGAGCAATTGTACATGACTAAAAGTATTAGTAACAGGTTGCTACTATTGAAGAAACTCGAGGAGTGTAAACTCAAAACAGGTGAGTATTTGGAGAAACATCTTGATGAGTTTGATGGCTTGGTCATGGACTTGAAGAATGTCGATGTCGTGATTGATGATGAGCAATTGGCGGTAAAATTGCTTTGTTCTCTACCTCCGGAATACATGCACTTTATGTTGGGTTTCGATCAAACATGCGCAGCGGAATTTAGCATTTAAAATTTAATGAAACCCAAAGCCCATAGATCCGTTCATATGATTAGATCAAATACAACAGTATGAATATAGGAAAAACTAACCCTTGATGACTTTGAATTCTAGCTTTGATCTTGGTGGAGAACTTGAAGCTTTAATCACAAAAGTAAGAACACGAACTTCGAAGATGATAAGCTTCACCCTCTAGCGGTATCCACACCACGAACGAATATCAAAGAGCTTCTTGATCTTGGTTGCTAGACCAAAATTGTGAAACACACTTTCACAATTTAATATGACTATGTGGAATTTTGTTTTGTGTATTATTTTGTTCTTCAATCTAAGATGTCTTAGAACAAAATAAAACTCTCTCAAACTCTTTGGAGACTTGCACAAAAGCTATGATATGTTCTGGCCCGAATTTGGCTGTTTATATACAAGTTAGACCTATTCCAAATAGGAAACTTGTGTCTAAACCCGTCCAAAATTCTTTTCCAAAACAAATTAGGAAACTGCCCCCGACAGTACTGTGCGGCCTCCCAGAATCCACTGTGCGGTCGCACAACTATCTGAAACAAACTGGTACAAAATTGAGCTAAGTGTGCGGCCGCCCAGCCCATACTGTGCGGTCGCTCACTTCCCCAGAATTTCCAGAATTTCCAAAATTCCAATATAGTCCTTTTTAAAGATTCGTTCTCTTGTGTGTGACCCTCTAGGATTATACTAAGTTGGCAATGGGTTCAAACATGAAACCATAAGATATGATTAGGTTCTAGCAAACCGTCATACCTACCCAAATAGTATAACTAGATACAAGTTCGCATTCCTTTAGAAATATGTCATAATCCCTTTGTCCACGATGTCATTGAACACGAGTCATGGTCAATCAGTCAACTTGTTTTTGTTCAATACTTTCTCGATTCCGAATATGTTGATAATCCAAATGACATTGATCCGATCAATTCATTTGAGTCCGGCCGAACATTTCATCAACATCATTCCTACGAGAGGCTCAAGCTTGACATCTCTCCGAAGAGGGACAAATCCATTTAGCTTATTATTCTTCCCTATGTGAATCCGATTATGCCAATCATACCCTTTATAACTACCCGGTTAAAGGTAGCGTTTGAATATGTCAAACATAATGTTCATGAAGTGGAAGACTATAATAACTTCATGTCTAAGGATTCGAATGACATAACTAATATGAGATATATGTTCGACATAGACCATGACATAAATCTCATACAGCGGGTCATGTCCAGTACCTTGTTCCAAACAAGTACCCATAAATCTAACATGATCATCCCATGATCATTTAGCCTTTATACTAGTGCTTAACAAGTACTAGGGACGGAGATTATTATAAGTAAACATGAATAACAATAATAATCAAAACATCTCTTTATTGATATGAAATAAATGATAACAATTACAACGTTTATTAAACGTGCCTAGGGCACCACTACCAACACTTTAGAGAGACAGTGTTGTATGGCAAGGATGAGATCTCTTTGGAAAAGATCAAGAACGCTCTATTACAACGGTAAGTCATTGAGACGCACTTGACCTCAACAGTGCCGAATCTCAAGGTGATGGGTTAGTAGCTAGAAGCGGCAGAAAGTCAAGGAAGGGTCAAATCGGTTCAAGTGAATGGTATAAGAATGTGATATGTCATGGTTGCAAGGAGAAGGGACACATTAGAAGGTTTTGTCCAAACCAAGAGAATACAACCGTGAAGACAAAGGGTGAAGCTGGAGTGGTGTTTGAACACACTAGTGATGACAGTGACTGTGATGCACTTACTGCTTGTGATTCGAGTACCGAAATTCGTGATAGTTGGATTTTGGATTCGGGTTGTTCTTATCATATTAATCCCAACCGGGCATGGTTTTGTTCATATAAGGCTGCCGGCGGAGTAGTTTTGTTGGGGAATAATACTGCATGCAAGGTTGTTGGTATTGGGACTATTAAGGTTAAGATGTTTGATGGAGTAGTGCGGAAATTACAGAATGTCAGGTATGTTCCTGAATTGAAGAAGAACCTGATTTCTCTAGGCACCTTGGATAGCCTTGGGTATAGTTTGTCCATTGCGAATGGCGAATTATCGGCTATTAAAGGTGACTTGGTGGCATTGAAGGGAAAGAAGGTGGGGACATTGTACAAGCTTCTTGGGTCTACGGTTGTTGGTGATGTGTCTATTGCAATGGGGTCAATGGTTGAGGCGGATGTTACTCAATCATGGGACATGACATTGGGTCACATTGGCTTGAATGGGATGACTGAAAAGGCTTGGTATTTGTTGTCACAGGCATTGTTAGGTACAGAATTTTGTGTGGAGGCGATTAGGATGACTGCTCACTTGGCTAATCGTACTCTAAATTCTGGTACTGGGATGAAGGCTCTGTTGGAGATGTGGTCAGGATCTCTAGGAGAATACTCAAAATTGCATATTTGTGGGTGTCCCGTGTATGCTTGTGAGAATAACAAATTGGTGCCAAGGGTCAAAGGATGTTCCTTTGTGGGCGATACTACTGGAGTGAAAGGATTCCGGTCATGGGATCCGGTGGCATCTAAGTTCCTGACATGTAGAGATGTTGCTCTACTTCTCCGTGGAAAAGGGGGTCCTGCAGGACGGATATATAAACAGGTGGAGTTAGCCGGAGATGATAAAGAAGTGGTGGAACTTGACTTAGATGTCAATGATGTGTCTGATGAAGCGACTCCAATTGATGCTCCAGTTCAAGAGGAGGAGACCAACAAGCAGGTGGAGACTACCATTGTTTTTGGTAGAGTTCGATATGGTTTGGAGGAGATGGTGACTTATGCATTGTCCGCTGCGAAAACAGTAAGTATGCATAAATTAATTTCTTTCAAAGAAGTTATATCATGTGTTAAATCTGCTATGTTGTCGGTCGTTGTGAAAGAAGAGATGGTATCTCTTATTAAAAGTCAGACATGGGAATTTGTTAGATCACCACCAAAGAAGGTGTTAGTCAGTCACAAGTTGATCTACAAGTTCAGAGATGGTACTCCAAGGTTTGGGGTAGACTACAATGATTTTGTTTCACCGGTTGTTAGACACTTATCTATTCACAACTTGTTGAGCATTGTGGCGATGCGGGATCTAGAGTTTGAGGTGGAGATCTACATGCGCCGGCCTGAAGGGTTTGTTGTCGAGGGTAAGGATCATGTTTGCCTGTTAGAGAGGTCCTTGTATGATTTGGAGCAGTCAACTCGGCAGTGGTATAAAAGGTTCGACACTTTTATTGTTACCCATGGTTATGCTAGGAGTGGATATGATTGTTGTGTTTACTTGATGGTTTGTAGTGATGGCACATTGATTTATCTTGTTTATGTCGATGGCATTCTTGTGGCTGCGATAGATATCAATGATGTTTACCAGGTGAAATGGTTATATTCTTTAGATAGCCCAAGTCTAAAGATGATGTGTCACGAGTTCCATATTCAATTGCTTGTGTGTGCATTGTGTATGACAAGAACCGTGATGGTTGTATTGGGGATGTTATGACTATAACGGAGGCGGTCATGTTGACAAAGCCGGGTTCGAAGGTTTCGATTGCTAAGTTCAAGAAGTTCTTGGACTTAGTTGGTGTTACTAGTCATTGATGCCGTAGGGGCGGGGCGGCGGAGATAGAGATGTTCTCTTGATGTACTAGCTTTTCAGAATTGATCGTCAAGGTGGAGAATTGTTGAGGGTGACTCTCAATTTGAACTTGAATTGAATTGGTCTTGCAACGGAGAAGAAAAAGCGCAAACAGGGCTTTTGGGCGGTCGCCCACTTTGGTTCTGGGCGGTCGCCCACATTGCTGATCCAAAGGTCCAACAGTCTGGTGACTTGGGCGGTCGCCCACTTGGGGTTTGGGCGGTCGCCCACCGTGTCGGGATTGGGATTCCTGAATCGATTTGGAAACAGATTTTGGCTGTGATTTGGATTCCTATTCTTCTAGGGTTGGGTCTATATTTCGTGTATAAATATAGACAAGCCTCCAGACCTATTCTAGTGACTTGGAAGCCTTGTAGAGAGAGATTGATAGAAAAGCTAGGTTATTCACTATTGTGAGAGATTGTGAGATTGTGTGAAAGGTTTTCACCTTGATTCTCCTTGTACTCTTCTTGATTATAGTGAATTGATTCTCCTTCGCCCGTGGACGTAGCCAAGTTGGTGAACCACATAAAATCTTGTGTTCATCTATTTTTCAATTTTGTTCCGTTCTTGCTATTGTGTTATTTTGTGCTTTCATCTTTATCAATCTAGCAATTGTGTTTGGGCCTTAAAATCCTTACAATAATAATAATAATTTGTAAGTGATTAAAATAAGACACAAAATCCTAAACATCATTATTGACGCGTGCAAATCGTTGGAAAAGATGTTAATTTGCAAAGAAAGGAAGGGAAAGCAATCAATGAAGTAACATATCGATTTCATTGAAGTTAGAAATTAAAAAAAGAAAAAACGAGACATTTTGCGTGAATGACCCTAGAGAAAAAGAGAATACACTTGTTCTAAAAAGTTTTGGTGTGATAAATATCTCAAGTCTCTATCATTTTGTCATCCCAAACCCACAATTCACTACTTTTTTTTTCTTTTTCTTTTTGAGTAAGGGTTGATGCCTACCTCTTTCCCGATTTAAGGTTCTTATTTTCTTTTTTGTTAGTCTGTCTCAAATTAAAGTTTTTACTTTGTTTTATTATCTAAAATTGAAAGTGAGACCCACTTGTCATTCTCACAACAAAAACTCCCTACCCACTTTCTCACTCTTACTTTACTTTCCACATTCACAACATTTTTTTTTTCTTAATCTCCGTGTAAAGTTAAACTAAGAACCTTATAGTGGGACGGAGGGAGTATTTTTCATAAAAGTCAAAGAATTTTCACTATTCCTCTCACTCATTCTCTCTCCTACCTTATTTTTATACTCACAACACCAATCAATTTACTATTCTCTACACCATATTTTCTCTATCACTTCACTTTTCATATTCACAACACTTACATCATTTCCACTAATTCTTAATCTCTATACAAATAAAAGGGTGAACACTAAGCGAAAGAAGTAATAATAGTGTCAATATTTGAAAATGATTTAATACGAAGTCAGATGCCATATAAACTCATTCGCCCTATTACCCCACAAGAGTAACAAGATTAAGGTTGCGTTTGATATCATTAAGCATTAAGTGTTTGATGCTTAATACAATGTAGTGTAATTTTGGAGGTATGATGCATGATTAATTATTTCTTTCAACATGAATATGTCCAACATTTTCTTAATGATTGAGAATTAATATCCTTGCTTAATGAATAAGAGCCTCAATCAACATTCAACATGTAGCCTGCAATGTGATCAAGTGCATCCTACCTTCAAATTACCTTATATTATATTAAGCATCAAGCACTTGATGTTTGATGCACCAAACGCAACCTAAATGTTCATTGTATTAGCTATAAATAATCAAGTTCTTAAGAAATATTGAAAAGTCAATTTTAGGCCACCATTTTTTCTTGATGATATGCACTATCGATATATCATGGATTTGGTTCATGTGTAGTTGGATTATATAGGAGTTTGATTTTTATAATAATTGGTTATATTTTATAAAATTATGAAGTACATTTTCTAATAACATATAGGTTATAATTTATCAGTAGGAAAACATTATACTTCTTCCGTCTCAAAATGATCTTCATACTTTTTTCGTTGTTATTGCGAATGAACTTTGAGCAATAATTAGGTTGATTTAGTTGCCTAATGAAAATCTAAAACTTACTATTAATAGTGTTGTTGATGATGCTCAATAACAAATTTTAGATTTTTATTAGTATAATTAAATTAATCTAAAATTATTACTCAAAGTTCTTTTGCGATGACAAAAAAAAATATGAACATCAATTTGAAACGGAAAGAATAATAAAATAAGTTGCATATTATATTATAGTGAAATATTACTCTCTTTGTCCCGGAATAAATGCCGTTTTTCAGATGTTTGTACAAAGAAACTTTGAGCACTAATTTGAAGTTAATGTAATCATTCTAATAACAATTTGAAAATTGTTGTTGATAGTAATTATATTGGTGTATCAATAACAAGTTTTATATTTATATTAGAATAGCTAAATCAACTTATATTTAACGCTCAAAGTTCTTTAATACTAACGCCCGAAAAACTTCACACTTTTTCCGGGGCAGAGTGAGTAAGTTTTATAGCAAAAAATCTGAATTTTTATGTAATTCGACTCAAAGTCCATCCTTATCACTAAAAATTGTAGTGGATGAACTTATTCATCCAAGCGCTTACTAGTCTTAGATTGGATGAGATCATGCCAATTTAGTATAGAAAACGAAAACAAAATAAAAAGGAACAAATTAAAAGTCATGATGGTTATCTCCTCAAGATAAGGGTAGACCCTCCAATTTTCCACTATGTTTTATCCCCTTTTTGGGTTTAACTTGGAAATAAAAATTAGGGGTGTCAGTGGTTCGGTTAAGACCGCAGTCTGAGACCGAACCAAATACGAGTGGTTCAGCTTGGTTTGGAAATACCAGAAACCGTGTGGTTCGGTTCGGTTTGCGGTCTTGCGCCTACAAACCAAACCGAACCGAACCATATCAAACCGAACCGTGGAATCGAACCGTCAAAGAAGCTAACCGCGCTCAAGTATGCAGTCCAGTGAATAGAGCAATAAACTTCCGTTTTATTAATGAAAATTCAAAAATTCAGTGTTAGTTATTAATTAAAATCAATGAAAAATATGAATAGAGCCATAAACTTCCGTTTTATTAATAGAGCAATAAACTTTTGTTTTTACGTTTTTTTTTTTTTAATTTCAGCTTATATTTAGATAAGAATAAATATTCTGAAATTTTAGGAGCTGATTTTTTTTTTTAATTGAGTAATCATCAAAATGTGGTAGGGGATTGCATATCGAATTGCATAGTGGCAAAATTTGAATTTCAAATTTCAAATCTTTCTATTCACATATAAGCTGAAATGTTTGCAATTTGTAATTTTTATTTTATTTTTTTTATGAGAGAGCAGGAAATGTTTTTGCTTTCTAATATTATATAGATAGATAGAGGAACTAGTTTCCTCCAAAACACACTCAAAGTTTATTATGGAAAAGTGACCCAGCTGTTGCTCTCTAATTGGGTGAACAATACACCCTTTCTTTCATTCTTTCTTTCTTCCTTTTTTTCAATCTTTCATTGCTCCGCCATCGAGTCCCAAAACCCCGTCTAGTAGTCTCTCTTTCCCCATTTCTAAACCCTAATTCCCATTTCATTCTCCACCTCTCGATGATGGCGCTCTCCAAACCCACCTTCTTCAGCCACCTCAAATACTTAACCCAACCCCACCACCACCGTCAACCACCATCCTTCATCTATCTCCGCCTTCTCTCTTTCGCCACTCCCGAAGAAGCCGCCGCCGCAAGCGTCGTTTCCGCATGGAACCTCATCTTAACTCCCTCCGCTCCGCCCAATCCCAACAATCATCCCAGCCACGGACACCCCCCTCCGCCCAAGCCACAAACCCTAACGCCCCCAAAATCCCCGATCACGCCTCAACCTCCATAACCGTATACTCAAGCTCATCCGAGAGAACGATCTTGAGGAAGCCTCCCTCTTGACCCGCCATTCCATTTACTCTAATTGCAAGCCTACTATCTTCACCTGCAATGCTGTGTCATGGCTGTCTGCCTCCGTCAAGCTCGCTACTCCGATCTCTTCTCTCTCCATCGATTCATCACCCAAGCCGGAGTTGGCGCTAATATTGTCACGCACAACCTCCTCATCAACGCCTACATGGATTGCCGCAACACAGATACTACCTTGGAGCACTACAAGGTTTTGATTAACGATGCCCCTTTTAATCCTTCGCCTACTACGTAGAATTTTCAACTTCGCGGGGGTTAGACTTGACATACGGGTGATTAAATGTACATCCCGTGTGCATGTCCACTTTGTGGTCATCTCTGAGATGGGTCACCAAACAAGGTATATCCCCAGTAACCGAACACTCTGACCCAGCGTATGGGCAACTGTACGGTCTAAAGTTGCACATTGCTTCATGCCTGAGTTTGCTGTAATAGGGGAATATCACGGGACACCCCAGTGAGAAATACCTGCATGGCAGTTCGAGTGACTCTACCACCTTCTCCAAAGCCAAGCACCTAATATCCCCAAGCTCCTGTCTGCAAGTAGGGCAACGGTTGTGTACCCGTGTGTGTATGTCCATTGTGACACTGCAGACAAGTGTGATTTTTAAGGAATAATAACAAACTTCAACATTCGGCTAAAAACTGCAGTGAGGATTTATTTCTTTACGCATTGTATGGAATAAATAACATAATATAACTTGACAAGACCCTGAACCAAAAAGACAGAATAGCATATAAATTAGGCTAACCAATAGAAAGAAATGAACAATCCATATATGTAAAGAAAAACTTGATACTTGATGTAGTTGGGTCTAAAATATGGTTGGGTCGGAACTCTCTCTTTATTTTCTACCACACATTTTCTTTATTCTTTTTCCTAAGTTATTGTTCCCACCGTTTAGGTCACAAGTGAGGTGGGACGGAAGGAGTATATGTGAACACTTATTACAATGCAAATGCAACTGAAGATGGATAAAAAGTAGGGAGTAAGACAAAGCAAGCAATTTTTCATTACATCCGTGAAACTGCAAAGTTACCTTATCATGCATGCTACTTTCAAGCCAATTGCTTCAAACAATACATATACCTGATGCTGATGGTTGGACTTATAAATTGCTTCAAAAACAAATGAAGCTTGAATATTTTTCCGGGAGTCGGGACTGATCAGACTATTTTTGCACGATATCGGTACTAGGACATCAACACGTTGCATGCCAAAATGACTCTCAATTCATCTTACAAGTTCATATCCTTTTCTTAAAAAACAACAAGGGTGGGGTATAGAGTGCAGTCTCCCAGGTCTAAACAGAGGATGACATAGAAGCAAATGCAGACTCGTAAACTTGCCAAAATAAAAATTACTGCTATTGTAACACTTCTTGTTCAAGTGCTGCATTCACCTACTCATAAATAGACTCCAGAATCTGCCTAACGCCCCCTCTCAAAGCCAATACGGGACCTACCAGATCCCCCGTCGTAACCATCTCGCATGGATGAGCCGGCACTTGCTTTCATCGTCCCTCCGCTTCCCACTTTATCCATTGCTTTCTTACCTTTCTTAACCTCTGTCAAAAACTGGTCCAAACCAAATGGATCCGCTTCTTCAGCCTCAAGCTTATCAAATTCAACAGGTCCGTCCCTGTGATGACCAATGTTCTCGTTGGTTCCTGCAAAAGCTTTGTCGGGTTTGAAACGTTCCGTCTTCCTGATCTTCTCCAGCTGCTCATCCGCCCCTCCATACATCTCACTGTCAGTGTCTTTCTTTGGCCTGTATAAGGTTGAAAGAGTCGGCTGTGCAGTAAATAGGCCTTTGTCATACACATTGTACTGGTCATCGGTTGCAAACCCAGAGTCCATTCCCTTCTCTTGATTAAAGAGCCTCTGGTCATACATAACTTCACCTCCACGCCCTCCTCCAGCTGAAGCCATTCCCAGGGCAACTTTCTCACTAATATCTCTATCCCTATCTCGGGTAATTTTACTTTTCTTACCCATCGCAGCATCCTTAGCCTCCAACCTTCGCTCTCTCTCCCTCTCCCTGCGACGCTCCTCACGAATTTTTTCACGCTGCATCCGCTTTTCTTTCTCCTCCTTTGTCTCCCTCACAGGGCTCCTATCTTCGACACGTTCATAATCCCCTCTAGAATCATCAATTTCCATCATGCTATTGTCTGTGGGGCCCAAAGAAACACCAGCTGAAGGTGCAGCACCGGTTCTCTCTGACCTTGCCTTTTGAGCCAACGCACGCAATTCTTGTTCCTTTCTTTCCTTCTCTTTCATCATCATCTCCTTCTGAACCTTTGAACGCATCGCAACAGCCTCCCTAGCCTTTTGTTCAGCAACATATAGTGCCTCTGAGAGCTTTGCAAAATTATCGTTAATTTGAACCTCCTGAAGTCCTCTACCATCTGCTGCTAGACGCTTATCCAAAGGGATGGTATAACCTTTCGGGTTCTTCCAGTTGGAAATACAAGGAGGGATTTTCCAATCCTGTTGGTCCTTCACAGTAACGGGTCGAGGAGGAGAGTGCATGACTGGGACAGGTGGAGACCCTGAAGCCTTTGGAACTCTCTTGTGCTTGAACTTTGGTGGCTCTAACGGATCCACAGGCATCTCCACCATAGCAATGATCCTCTCCTTTGCACCTGAATTAAACGCAGCTGACTGCTGTGAAGGCTTGTACTTGATAAACTTCGAAGCAGAAGATTGAGTAGGAACATTCTTGGCTGTGCAGCACTCAACCTCACGTTAACAATCTTCTCAAGCGCCGCCTTTGTCTGCTGAGTGGTCTTATCAATCTCTTTCTGTACCTCATCCTCCTCTTCATCCGATTCCTCTTCCTCATCTTTTAATATTTTGGGGACAAGATCCCTATGCTGCGAATAAACAATTTTCGAAGCATTCTCATTCTGTTTCACAATTGCATCAAAAGTTAAATTACCACGATTATCAACAGTGACAGGTAAAGTCTTTGGGCCAGAATTTGCATCCTTCTTCCTACCCATGTCAAGTGGGTACTGTGCATAGTGAATCTCTGGAAAGGCACCACCATCACCAAAATCTTGCGGCTTTGATGGCCTATACTTAAACCTCTCTGGTGTATTATACAGAGGAATAGGATTGTGCTTAATAGCCTCAGCCTTTTCCTCCTCTGTTGCAGCACTGTACCTTTGCTTGAACCATGGATCGCTAGAATGATCATAAAAAGTAGCACCGGTCGATTTTGCAGGTGGCAAAAGCTCCTTTAGAGCCGCCATGGTGAATCCTTCTTAAAAATAGACCTGGATTCAGCTCCAAACCCTACCTTAAAAAAAAGACATAAAGAAACAAGGAAAAAGATCAGAACTTACCAGCCAAAAAAAAAAAAAAAAAAAACATTCTCAACTTCTATTGCAACTGAGAAAACATCAAAACCCAGGAGGGATGTTAAATAAGAATCCAACAAATTAGGACAAACTTAGGGTTTCTCTTTACGAATTGAAGAAGCAATCAACGAAACCCTAAAATTCGATTTAGACAAAAAAGAGTAACAAAAGGTGAAATAAATGGATTTAACAGATCGCAATCGTACAATCAAGTAGATATATTGACCAAATTTCGAGAGAGAAACAATATGCATAGATCTTAAAAGGACGCAACTAATCGGAACAAAATTGCAACAAGTTGTTGATAATAAAAAGCCGATACTAATTTGGGGGAAGAATATGGATAAAATCAGATGGTGGTAAATAGGATAAGAAGAATGGAGATTCACCTTTGATTAACAGCTTCCGCAAGTTCAACGACGAGGGATAAATTCCGGATTTTGGTGTTGGGGGTTTGGATGTAATTCGATTTAGCCGCCTTGTTGAGTCGGAGGTGCCTGCCGAGTTTCGGCTGGAACTTTAATAGGATTAGGTTTTCCAATCCAAACCCTACCTTAAAAAAAAAAAAAAAAAAAAAAAAAAAAAGACACAAAGAAACAAGGGAAAAATCAGAACTTACCAGCCAAAAAAAAAAACATTCTCAACTTCTATTGCAACTGAGAAAACATCAACAAAATTATATTGAAATCACCCATGAAATTTGAAAAGAAATATCAAAGCCCCAATATTATATTCAAACCCTAGATGTCAATTTACTTCAATTCGGAGAGAAAAAATAGATGAGAGACTTGAGGGTGCTTACTTACAAGAGTGAAAGAGTGCAATTGTGCAAAGGATTAAGAAGCTTGGTGAATGGTCATGAAGATCGACAGACAGGCGGCGGCTCTTTCTCTCTCGTCGGCTCTTTCTTTCTCGTCGGTAAGTTTTTTTTTTTGTTCCTGATTTGGCGAATGTGTGGCTCCAGCGTTGTTGTTTTGTAGGGGTGTCGGTGGTTCGGGCCAGACCGCGGTTCGGGACCGAACCGAACCAGATCATGCGGTCTGGTTCGGTTTTTGAGCTCTCATGGTTCGGTTCGTTCTCTAAAATTGTCAAAGCACGTGGTTTGGTTCGGTCTGTGGTCTGACCACTCTAGACCAAACTGAACCGAACCAAACCGAACTGATTCAGACCGAACCGTGAGACCGACTGCCAGACCGAACCATGAGACCGAACCATAGACCGAACCGCTGAACCGTTAATAATGACCGTAGGATTTTAGTTGAATTAATATACACCTTTGGATTTTAGAAAACCTAACATTAGAAACCCTATTATAGGCTAACTATTCTCATTCTCATCTCACTCTCAGTATCTCACTTTCACATTTCACGCCGCAGAGAAGAGACGGAGACCTACGGGGCGACCGGCGACGCATCTCGTCGTCTCTCATCTCTCCCCCATCACCAAATCGACGCACTCAATCTTTCTCTTTTTCTTCCTGGTCCACCCTCATACTAGCTCCGGCCACTATTTTCCATTTGTCCGATTGATTGGGTGTGAAGAACCAACAATCAAGATCGAAGAAGACACCATTAATTGAGAAGACAGAGGAGGAGGAGGAGGAGGAGGAGACAACAACGATGGGGACTTTTACGAACAGCTCGAAGCTCCCAAGTTCGTCGATTTCACCGTTCCTGATACTTTTCGACCGGACGATCGTTACCGGTTCTGCTCCCGTCTAGGTATTCTCCCATCAGTCACAATTCTCAAATTTCTTGAACTCAACTCATTACCTCTTTTGATTTTTGTAATTTGGTGTTTATGAACATGGAATTGGAGCTCCACCAGTTGAGAATTTGAAATAATTGACCTAAAATTGTTGTTCCCAATTATGTCTTTATGATACTTTACTTGGGGTTTCATTTGTTTGATTTCTGATTCTTTTGATATTCTGTAAGGCGTCCTTCTTGTTTTCCCCCTTTGAAAATTACATAAGTCCAGACCGCGGTTCGGGACCGAACCGAACCGCGGTATAGCGGTTTGGTTCAGTTCGGTTTGAAAGTTTTTATGGTTCGGTTCGGTCTGAGATTTCACAAGACCGATACCTAGCGGTTCGGCCTCTAATTTGTCCCAGACCGAACCAAACCGAACCATTTACACCCCTATTGTTTTGTTAAGTTTCCCTTCAACTAAGTTCACCTCCCTTCTAGTTAAATTATCACTCTAAATATATTTTTTTGGGAGTGCACTTAGTTTAAAAAAAAAAAAATTGGGTTGACCGGGTGCACGTGTACCCCCTACTAGTACTGTAGATCCGCCCCTGATTACAGCTTCCGCAAGTTCAACGACGAGGGATATTCCGGATTTTGGTGTTTGGGTTTGGATGTAATTCGATTTAGCCGCCTAGGTGCCTGCCGAGTTTGGACTTGAACTTAACAGGATTAGGTTTTCCAAGTTCAACGACGAGGGATAAATTCCGGATTTTGGTGTTGGGGGTTTGGATGTAATTCGATTTAGCCGCCTTGCTGAGTCGGAGGTGCCTGCCGAGTTTCGGCTGGAACTTTAATAGGATTAGGTTTTCCAATCCAAACCCTACCTTAAAAAAAAAAAAAAAAAAAAAAAAAAAAAGACACAAAGAGTCATTTTTATATAACTTTAAGTTCGAAGATTGAGGAAAAAAGTTTTTTTAAGAATTAAAATCCTAAAATTGTAAGAGTGTGCCATTTTAAGAATTAAAATCCTAAAATTGAAAGTAGAACAACTGATGTTTTGAAAGCTAAACAATACAGTAACTTTATATAATATTCACCACGACTCCAAAACCAAAAGATTACAATAAGGTAGTTTCAATTTTTTTCCTAAATCGTAATAAAATAACTTAAGGACGGACATCCGATAAAATTTGATACTCTATTCTTTTCAAAATACTTTTAGTTTTAGAATACATATTAAAAAAAACAATCAATAAATATCAAATAGACCAAACTACCCTTTGAATATTTCAAGTACGTATACAATTAGACAGAGTATTATATATGTAAGTGTGTGTGTATATATATATAATATTTATATATATAAAGTTGGTACATGGTTCACCACGACTCCAAAACCAAAAGATTACAATAAGGTAGTTTGAATTTTTTTTCCTAAATCGTAATAAAATAACTTAAGGACGGACATCCGATAAAATTTGATACTCTATTCTTTCCAAAATACTTTTAGTTTTAGAACACATATTAAAAAAAAAAAAAAAAAAACAATCAATAAATATCAAATAGATCAAACTACCCTTTGAATATTTCAAGTACGTATATAATTAGACGGAGTATTATATATGTAAGCGTGTGTGTGTGCATATAGTTGGTACATGGCATACCAACCAAAGTCGATATTGTATATCGTGTACCAACCAATTAGACAAAAATGGTACGATACTACCTACCAAAAAGTTCGTTATACCGACTTCTTTATACCAATTATAATTGGTACGGTTGGTATACGAGTTGGTTGGTACGGACGAATACAATTTGCCACCCCTACTAAAAAGTATGATATACTATAACAAATTATTTGTTCATATTATTTAGAAAAGAGTCATTTTT
Organism: Campanula takesimana; assembly: GCA_026119855.1. Taxonomy (NCBI): domain Eukaryota; kingdom Viridiplantae; phylum Streptophyta; class Magnoliopsida; order Asterales; family Campanulaceae; genus Campanula; species Campanula takesimana. Next base: position 111,920 of record JAOWBW010002020.1, on the reverse strand, counting down.
ATATAACTTTAAGTTCGAAGATTGAGGAAAAAAGTTTTTTTTTTTTTTTTTTCCTGCTTTCGACCCTAGGGATCTTTAATTTAATGCATTTCACAAGTATTGGACTTTTATAAAATTTCATATAAGGCCCTTCTCGACTTTTCATTGACGTGGATGCTTCAATAGTTAACTCTGGACTCATTTTAATTCTATAGTCTCTATTCAAAAAGGCGCTTTCATAGGGAGACTAGGCCATGCCTCAGCGCCCTATGCGCCGACTAGTTGGGTTGGGAGACTCCTACCACCGAGATCTGCCTTGTTGTTTTAATCTTTTAAAAAACATTTGGCCCTAAACACTGTCGTGTATTATTATTATATATTAAAAGACGCATTAAATAATTGTTATGTTGTCTTTTTGTGAACTGTACGCTTATGAATCATTATATTTTGGGAATATGTGTTGGGTTTTGAGGGTCCTTGCGCAGCGGAAGACGGCAATAAATTCAACAAAACCCAAAGCTTATTGATCCATTCATGATGATTAAATTAATAACAAGATGAATTTAGAATACTAACCATTGTTGCGCATTTGAAGTTTTCGGATATTCAAATCATCAAGTCTTCAACCTTTATGATTTGATCTCCTTGTTCTTCGGTTTCTTTGGATCAGGATCACAAGAACACGAACTTGAGATGCTAAAGGAAACATCCTCTATGTGTATCCACACGCGAACGAATATCTAGAACCATTCTAGATCTGGATTGCTAGACCTATTAGAAAACACGCTTTTTTAATCTTCAAAGGCTATATGAATTTGGTGTTTTTGAGATTTGATTCTCAATCTAGGCTCAAGAATATGTTTCTCAAACATATTGGGTTGCATTAGTTTAATGGCTGGTGAAAAGATGTATTTATAGTCCCTAGTAAATAACCCTTAATGACCTAGGAGATCTAAATCCTGTCACCCAATTAAACTTACCAAATTCTGACCCCAGAAACTCTGGCACGGTCGTGCTCACAAAATGGCACGGCCGTGCCATTTGGTGCGAACCAGACCTACCGAAGTTGAATACTAGCACGGTCGTCCTTTGTTTCTGGCAAGGTCGTGTCGTTTGGCACGGTCGTGCTTTATAACTCGCACGGCCGTGCCCGTCAGAAACTCAGTTTTTGCCTTTTCTTGATTCGTTCTTTTGTGTGTGACCCCATAGGATTATATTAAGTTGACAATGAGTCTAACCAAGGTCAAACCCATAAGTCATGAGCGGACTCTAGCAAGCCATCATGACTATCAAATTAATATAACTTAACGAAGTTCGTTTATCCTCGTAGAATATATCATAATCCTTTTGTCACGCGATATCATATTGAACATAAGTCATGGTCCACGTCAACTTATATTGTTCAATGCTTTCTCGATCCCGGGTAGATTGATACGAGCAAATGACATTGAACACATCAATTCATTTGAGCGTGGCCACGCATTTCATCAATCTCACTCTACGAGTGGCCTAAGCAGATATCTCTCTTGAGGAGGGACAAACTCCATCTTGACTTATCATTTTTCCCTACAAGAATCCGATTATGCCAATCATAGTCTTTATGACTACCTGGTTAAGGGTAGTGGTTGACTATGTCAAACATAATGTTCATCATGTGGAAGACCATGATAATCTCAGGTCTAAGGATATCAAATGATATAAGTATATGAGATTTAATTATGACATTTGACTGAACCGTCAAACCGAACCTCAGAACTGAACCGTCAAACCGAACCGTCAAACCGAAACTAAGAACCGAACCGTCAAACCGAACCTCAGAAACGAGCTTCCAAACCGCTATATGGACTGTTGGAGTGCATGTCAGTTTGGAACTCGGTTTGGAACTCGGTTTGGACCTCAGTCTGAACCAAAAAAGTAAACCACGGTTTAGGCTGAACTTGACCATGTCACACCCATTTGTCAAGTCGGCTTCCAACTGAACTTGACCATGTCACACCATGTCAAGTCGACTTCGAACTAGGCACCCATGTGATTAATCGTTTTGGACTACCTTCAGGCCCACTCCATATGGCCAAGTCATTAGGACTCAAGCCCAATCACAATTTTTGACCCGACTACATCACTTATATACCTTATAAAATTGAGGCCAATTATCCCACAAAGCGTATATCAAATCTCACTTAATTTGTACTCATGTAAAATTTAGTTTGTTTGATACTTTAATCTTGAAAAGCACGATGAACCGATTCAAATTACAAAATGACACTAAGAAACTATAGAGCTCGAATGCAATATGAGTTGATTTTTTCTACACAAGTTCTTATCAAGTAACATCATATAAGGCAAAACAACCATCAAGTTAATTTTAATCTGGTTTTCTTCTTAAAAAATATGACACAACTAGTATTTTTAAAACATAAAAATAAAAAAACCTGCATATTATATTTTTGACAGCTCCAAAGTAAGATGACTTAAAATATCTACATTATTAAATTATCGTACAAAAAAAAATGGCAAGTGGAAGCAACTCTTTATCAGAGCCTGGTTTCGATCCAGGGACCGGTGGGTTATGGGCCCACCACGCTTCTGATGTGCCATTCTGATTTGGTAACAACAAATGAAACAAAACTTATTTATTCGTGTTAAGATTATGTTCACAATTTTATGCTCACCACATCTTTTATTTGGCAGCTACAAGAACTTCTTCTATCCCCTTTGCCATTTCATGAAGATAAGTGCATAAACAAAACAATTTAGGACTAACAACAAACGAAAAGTTCTTCTCGTTTCTACAATTTAGGCTTAAAAGAACCATCTGCTTGACAATGTTGAGTTGTATTTCCATTTCAGTTAATGGTGGATGGTAGATACCATTCATTCACAATAATTCATTTGGGTTCTTGACTAGCCTACTCAATTCAAAGCATGCTACCAAAATATATTACTCCCTTCGTCTCAAATTATTTTTCCATTTGCCATTTTTTATTGCCCCAAGAAGTTCTTCTCGTTTCTACAATTTAGGCTTAAAAGTGCATAAACAAAACATAACTAGTGAAGCAAGTGTTCATATCCTTAAAAAGTTTGAATAGTCAAATGACGGAGGGCGTATCAATTATTATAAGATATATGGATGCTACAAAAGTTCTAAATTTTCATTTGGATAGTTAGATTAACCTTTAATTACCTTCAGAAAAACAATAAAAAAAAACCTAAGAACTTTAAACTGGGACGGGGGAAGTACTTTATTTGTTTGGGTTCTTGTTGCCCGGAACCAATTTTTTTTAACCCATTAAAGTTTGATTCACTTCTTAGGGACGGATTAGATATGATGGGTCTAGTTGGCCCAGTTGTAGGGATTTCATGTTGAAGAAAGGCCTAAGGCTTAGCAGTGCGCCTATGGCCATATTTGAAGTCATTACTACAAAGGAACTTTGAGCAATATTTTTAGGTTGATTTAATTATGCAAATGAAAATCTAAACCTTCTTATTGATAGTATTATTGGTGGTGTATCAATAAAAAAATATTCAGATTTTCATTAGTATGATTAAATTAACCTAAAATTATTGCTCAAAGTTCCTTAGTTCGTAGTAACGGCAAAAAAAAAGTGCGAAGATCATTTTGGGTGGGGCGGAGGGAGTATTTGTTTCTTCTGCTAACAATTTAGTTAGGGCTGGAAGAGTGGAATGAGGGAGAGCGGAGGCGAGCAAAGCAATCACATTGAGCTTCTGGGAGATCAAACGGAGCTCGATTAATTTCTGCGCACCGGACGCAACAGCAGGACCATTTAGAATACTCAATGCCTTGAGAAGCGAAAGGGAGTGAGAACTCGGCAAAATGACCCCGTAACATCAGGTTACGAGTGTTTGACAAGGGTACCAATCCGAGTGTTGGATCTTCCAAAATCTTAATATTTTACACCGAATGTATTGTAAAATAGCCACACCCACACCCATATCGTGTCTTGTGGACACAGGTACCTTTGGCGAAATTGAAGGGTCCAAGCATCACAGCATACAACGCACAACTACACATCCACATCACATTATATGCATGCGTACATATGTAGTAGAGAGTAAAAATAAGAAGATGGAAAACTGGAAACTGATAGGGCTAAAGAGACTTGAGAGCATTAAACAAGGGGGAAAGAAATTAGTTGTAAAGGGAAGTTGTGTAGCCTAATCATTTGTACTGGTATATAAGTAGGAGAGCATCTGAGACCCAACCCATATTTTCCTTCAGCAAGCTGCTAACCCGTCTTCAGTATTTATCTAATTCAACATCTCCGGTATCATCCGCCAATAGCATCACACTACTTGGACAAAGCATCCATTTGACTTCATGAACTGACCGACTAGGGTCAACCCACAAGTATACGCTTTGAAAATGAACTCTATAATTGCAGCTTCCCGGTTTACAGAAGAAATACATGAAGAAAACAGCAACTATGCCCTCATACAAGTGCCTTTTGTCTTTCATCCATGTCTTCATGCTCAACCTGACAATACATAGTACAAGAGACGGACATCAGATGTCAAGCATGTCAGTTCGAGTTCAAGATATGTGTGCCCCCAAATAGCATAAGCTATACTATAAATTACTATCTTCATCCCGGAAAAACAGTCCCATTTGGTTTCTAATCATCCCAACGAAAATGTAAATTTTGGGCCAAAATACGTTTATCCCCCTAAAGTATACTCTGAATCCCACTTTACACCCCCGCGCGAATTTTGTCTCAAAGTCATACCTGATGTTTAAATAATCCCACTTTGCCTCCGTCCCAGTATCCGTGCTCTCTCTCACTCCTCCTGCCAGCCTCCTCTTCTCTTCTCCGGCTCTTCCCACCCTTCATCCTCCTTTCTCCATTCTTCCCCAATTCTAATGTCCCACTCTCTTTCACATATGTCCGACACCTACATCCAATGTTCGTTGCCGACCACTTTCCTCAATCCCAGGTTGTTTCTCTATCTAACTCTGTGAAACTACTGCCCTAATCCATTCAACTCTCTCTTCTCTCTCTCTCTCTCACTACAAAATCTCGATCACTTTCTCTCACAAACCCAACATCAATTTCTCTCTAACCTAATTTTTCTGCAATATTAAAAGATCTCTTCTCAATTTGGGATAAACACATAACTTTGAATTGGAACTTAAACTGAGGTGAAAATTTTACAAAATTGATGGGTTCTTAAGAACACCACAGCAACACCCATTTTGAAGCACTTAAATCTGGGTTTTATTTACCTTCAAAAAAAATCTGGGTTTTATTTAGAGAAAGAAAAATAGACTTTTAAATTAAGAACACCACAGCAACACCCATTTTGAAGCACTTAAATCTGGGTTTTAGCTTTTAATCTTCATGTACTTTATTTTTCCCACTATTATCATTTACAATAAAGAGTATAATGCTGCCTTTAGAAGGCGTTCAAGTAATTCCTTTTCAATACTCTGCACAACCTAAAAATGGTATGTGAGCTTTACTAGAAGTAGAGTTGAGAGGCGCCAAATTAAGCAAGAGACCTAGAATATCTAACCTTCTCCAATAATGCTGCCTTTTCGGCCTTCTCCTCTCTCCTAGACTCTCTCTTCTTTTCTTTCCTAGTAGTCGTCATTATCTTTTCTCTGTAGGAGAACACAAATAATTGCGAGGAGAGATTAAGATTACTAAGAAAAATCATTTGAGTTGAACTAAATACATATCATATAGAAGATTCTGGTGTGGATGGAAGACAGAACCATAAGCAAGAAAAGGAATCAATAATGTGATCTACACTAGAGTGCACAAGTGTACGGGGAAGTTTAAGATGGATAGAGAGAAATAACAAACGCCAGAAACATCCTAGAGAAACTGTCAAAAATGCATCAGCAATAGTGTATTTCAGCACCGTCACGAGCTACACCAAACAAGTCCGACAAAGCAAAAATTGACTCCTTCTATCCCAAAATGAATGTCCAATTTTTATTTTTTTTTCAAATTTGCTCTTGATCAAGAGTAAATTTGAACATTTATTTGGGCATTTATTTTTGGGACAGAGGGAGTAATAACTAGCAACACCCGGACAAGATAATTATTAATTAGCAACTTGTGTATGTGTGTGTGAGGATGCCAATTATGCACAACACATTGTTATTGTCTCTGTCAAAGACATAAAGAAGCACATCTTACCAAGTCACCGATTATAAGTATATCCCATACACTATATGAAAGAAGAAAGTATGCTTGTTTAGCAGCAACAGGGAGGTTATCCCAAATCAAGGCAGAGAAATATCAAAAGGCCGACCCTCATTTTGAATCTCCACAGAGAACAAGAAATTTTGGGGCACATTTACTGAAATGGTTTCTCTATGTGGAAGGTACCTATTCTCTCTTTTGAACAGTGCCAACGAATTTCAAGAATAATTTAAGCTCTACGGACAAATGGCAGGAATCAAAGATGCAGCTTAAGGTTGCCTAACCGAAGGAGAATGAATAAACTTTAAATGACACATATCTGAGGAGGTTAAAAGTAGTAATGATCATATAAATACAAGAAAACCCACATACAATAATGCAATCATTTAGGCACACAAGTATAAGACCGAAATGTAGAATCAACACAAGACTGGCATAACTGGCACCACCAAACGAATCCAAGTTAAAGAAGAGTCAAAAGCAAGATACTAACTGGAAAAGGAATATATATATATATTCATATATATATATATTCATATATATATATATTTTATATATATATATATCTTCATATTATCCGAGAATGGTTACACAGAAAAAAAAGTCTCAATGAGCAATATTTAGAAATGGGATTCATGAAACTGACCAAATAACTAGGTAATTATGAATTCAGTCAACATCCTGCTTGATGGTTGCTTGGTCTGTGAACGTGTAACTAATGCCAGATTTAGGAACATAAACAACACAATTACCAAAAGGTTGATTCATCCCCCCCCCCCCAAAAAAAAAAAAACGCTTATTGATGTTGATAGAGTATATATATATTATATATATATATATATATTCATATATATATATATTTATATATATATATATATTCATATTATCCGAGAATGGTTACACAGAAAAAAAAGTCTCAATGAGCAATATTTAGAAATGGGATTCATGAAACTGACCAATAACTAGGTAATTATGAATTCAGTCAACATCCTGCTTGATGGTTGCTTGGTCTGTGAACGTGTAACTAATGCCAGATTTAGGAACATAAACAACACAATTACCAAAAGGTTGATTCACCCCCCCCCCCAAAAAAAAAAAAACGCTTATTGATGTTGATAGAGTTAAAAGGTAGACATCAATATTGTTTCTTTTATGCAACTTAGTCAGCGAAACAATGCAGTACTAAAGTTTCACAGTTTCCATATACCAGCTTCAACCCCCCCCCCCCCCCGGGGAACCTGAAATAGCAAAAACAGAAATCAATGCTCTTTTTATTAACAAAGCTAAAACAGCACACTCATCCAAATCGGCCCCAGCATCGCCGTCAACATATGGCTAACCTACTTCCGCTCAACGTCTATCAAGTTAGCCAATCAGAGCTTCTCACATACTGTTTGGCAAGGGCATGAACATTATCGTTGGATCCCAAAGAACCTTTCTGTCATTGACTCACCAGATCAACTCTTAAATTAGAAAACCTATTCTTGTGTTTTTCCTTCGTGTCTGCCATCAATCACGTGGCTGAACCTTTCTTGTTGCTGGTATAGAAGCCTTCAAGCAACTGATCCAAACCTTGACCAAATAGACGTTTATTAAAATTATTAAACAAGTGATTGCTTGTGATATCCGTTTACGTGACACCCGTCAAATATCTTGTAGACAGGCTCTAAGAGAGGTATGTGAAATATACATTATTATACTACTCCCTCTGTCCCATAATGATAGTCCCCCTATTTTCATGGGTTTTACGAAGGAACTTTGAGTAATAATTAAGGCTACTTTTAATTATTCTAATGAAATTTTTGAAAGTGTTCTTAATACACCATTATAAATACTATTAATATCAGTTTTTAGATTCCCATTAACATAATTATAAGTAGCATTTACAACTGCTCAAAGTTCCCTCGTAGTAACAACGAAAAAAGGTGGACTATCTTTCTGGGACGGAAGGAGTATCTGCTAGGCTTTATGGTGATATTCAATTGAGTAGCTAATGTTTAAGATGTTGGCATATTTCATCTCAATAATTATCATCTCAAGTTACAAGCCGTTGCAACTAATCTCTCAGAAAAAACTCCTAACATATAACTAAGGACAGGAAGCATTCAAATACTCCAGTACCGCAACTAGAATGCAGAAATTAGTTATCTATACACTGCTTAGCCTACGTGATTTTTTTTAAAGCCAGCACTGCCAGAAATAACATTCAAAAGAGTGCAAGCATTAGTGAACATGGAACGTATGGGAAGAAGATATTCGCAAACCAAGTTTTCAATGCGAGCTTCCTCATACGTATCCGCACCTGTGTCATTTTTGTCAATCGCTGCTTTGTCTTATGAACAAGAAACTTGGGCCAGTACATCTATCATTTAACAGGACAGAAATGTGTTAGCCTTTCAAGACGAATAAAACAGTTCTAAGTTCTATCAAATGCTCAATGCAAGAGTTACTAAACCAGATGTTTGTCGATGATTTCAAGAGCCTTTTCATAGTTTCTGGGCAATTTCACTCTCTCCCACAACTTGTTTGGCATATGAGCCCTCTCGATAGTTTTCATATACAAGTAGAAGACTCCTGTAAAAACATTTGAATGAGTATGGTAGAAGACTAGAGTGAATAATGAATTGCCAGAGTTAGTGGATTTTCCTAAACATGTACTCGCTCCGTCCCACCTCACTTGAGACTTATTTCCATTTTGGTCTGTCCCACTTCACTTGAGACTCCCTAGAATAGCCATCTTTTTATTATTTTATATATATTCAAACTACCCCACCACTCATTCTCTTTTTTCATTTTCCACCACTCAATTTATTCAACCAACACGTACTACTATTTACCCCACTCATTCTCTCTCTTTATTTTCTACCACACATTTTCTTTATTCTTTTTCCTAGGTTATTGTTCCCACCGTTTAGGTCACAAGTGAGGTGGGACGGAGGGAGTATATGTGAACACTTATTACTATGCAAATGCAACTGAAGATGGATAAAAAGTAGGAGTAAGACAAAGCAAGCAATTTTTCATTACATCCGTGAAACTGCAAAGTTACCTTATCATGCATGCTACTTTCAAGCCAATTGCTTCAAACAATACATATACCTGATGCTGATGGTTGGACTTATAAATTGCTTCAAAAACAAATGAAGCTTGAATATTTTTCCGGGAGTCGGGACTGATCAGACTATTTTTGCACAATATCGGTACTAGGACATCAACACGTTGCATGCCAAAAGGACCCTCAATTGATCTTACAAGTTCATATCCTTTTCTTAAAAAACAACAAGGGTGGGGTATAGAGTGCAGTCTCCCAGGTCTAAACAGAGGATGACATAGAAGCAAATGCAGACTCGTAAACTTGCCAAAATAAAAATTACTGCTATTGTAACACTTCTTGTTCAAGTGCTGCATTCACCTACTCATAAATAGACTCCAGAATCTGCCTAACGCCCCCTCTCAAAGCCAATACGGGACCTACCAGATCCCCCGTCGTAACCATCTCGCATGGATGAGCCGGCACTTGCTTTCATCGTCCCTCCGCTTCCCACTTTATCCATTGCTTTCTTACCTTTCTTAACCTCTGTCAAAAACTGGTCCAAACCAAATGGATCCGCTTCTTCAGCCTCGAGCTTATCAAATTCAACAGGTCCGTCCCTGTGATGACCAATGTTCTCGTTGGTTCCTGCAAAAGCTTTGTCGGGTTTGAAACGTTCTGTCTTCCTGATCTTCTCCAGCTGCTCATCCGCCCCTCCATACATCTCACTGTCAGTGTCTTTCTTTGGCCTGTATAAGGTTGAAAGAGTCGGCTGTGCAGTAAATAGGCCTTTGTCATACACATTGTACTGGTCATCGGTTGCAAACCCAGAGTCCATTCCCTTCTCTTGATTAAAGAGCCTCTGGTCATACATAACTTCACCTCCACGCCCTCCTCCAGCTGAAGCCATTCCCAGGGCAACTTTCTCACTAATATCTCTATCCCTATCTCGGGTAATTTTACTTTTCTTACCCATTGCAGCATCCTTAGCCTCCAACCTTCGCTCTCTCTCCCTCTCCCTGCGACGCTCCTCACGAATTTTTTCACGCTGCATCCGCTTTTCTTTCTCCTCCTTTGTCTCCCTCACAGGGCTCCTATCTTCGACACGTTCATAATCCCCTCTAGAATCATCAATTTCCATCATGCTATTGTCTGTGGGGCCCAAAGAAACACCAGCTGAAGGTGCAGCACCGGTTCTCTCTGACCTTGCCTTTTGAGCCAAGGCACGCAATTCTTGTTCCTTTCTTTCCTTCTCTTTCATCATCATCTCCTTCTGAACCTTTGAACGCATCGCAACAGCCTCCCTAGCCTTTTGTTCAGCAACATATAGTGCCTCTGAGAGCTTTGCAAAATTATCGTTAATTTGAACCTCCTGAAGTCCTCTACCATCTGCTGCTAGACGCTTATCCAAAGGGATGGTATATCCTTTCGGGTTCTTCCAGTTGGAAATACAAGGAGGGATTTTCCAATCCTGTTGGTCCTTCACAGTAACGGGTCGAGGAGGAGAGTGCATGACTGGGACAGGTGGAGACCCTGAAGCCTTTGGAACTCTCTTGTGCTTGAACTTTGGTGGCTCTAACGGATCCACAGGCATCTCCACCATAGCAATGATCCTCTCCTTTGCACCTGAATTAAACGCAGCTGACTGCTGTGAAGGCTTGTACTTGATAAACTTCGAAGCAGAAGATTGAGTAGGAACATTCTTGGGCTGTGCAGCACTCAACCTCACGTTAACAATCTTCTCAAGCGCCGCCTTTGTCTGCTGAGTGGTCTCATCAATCTCTTTCTGTACCTCATCCTCCTCTTCATCCGATTCCTCTTCCTCATCTTTTAATATTTTGGGGACAAGATCCCTATGCTGCGAATAAACAATTTTCGAAGCATTCTCATTCTGTTTCACAATTGCATCAAAAGTTAAATTACCACGATTATCAACAGTGACAGGTAAAGTCTTTGGGCCAGAATTTGCATCCTTCTTCCTACCCATGTCAAGTGGGTACTGTGCATAGTGAATCTCTGGAAAGGCACCACCATCACCAAAATCTTGCGGCTTTGATGGCCTATACTTAAACCTCTCTGGTGTATTATACAGAGGAATAGGATTGTGCTTAATAGCCTCAGCCTTTTCCTCCTCTGTTGCAGCACTGTACCTTTGCTTGAACCATGGATCGCTAGAATGATCATAAAAAGTAGCACCGGTCGATTTTGCAGGTGGCAAAAGCTCCTTTAGAGCCGCCATGGTGAATCCTTCTTAAAAATAGACCTGGATTCAGCTCCAAACCCGACCTTAAAAATAAGACATAAAGAAACAAGGAAAAAGATCAGAACTTACCAGCCAAAAAAAAAAACATTCTCAACTTCTATTGCAACTGAGAAAACATCAAACCCAGGAGGGATGTTAAATAAGAATCCAACAAATTAGGACAAACTTAGGGTTTCTCTTTACGAATTGAAGAAGCAATCAACGAAACCCTAAAATTCGATTTAGACAAAAAAGAGTAACAAAAGGTGAAATAAATGGATTTAACAGATCGCAATCGTACAATCAAGTAGATATATTGACCAAATTTCGAGAGAGAAACAATATGCATAGATCTTAAAAGGACGCAGCTAATCGGAACAAAATTGCAACAAATTGTTGATAATAAAAAGCCGATACTAATTTGGGGGAAGAATATGGATAAAATCAGATGGTGGTAAATAGGATAAGAAGAATGGAGATTCACCTTTGATTAACAGCTTCCGCAAGTTCAACGACGAGGGATAAATTCCGGATTTTGGTGTTGGGGGTTTGGATGTAATTCGATTTAGCCGCCTTGTTGAGTCGGAGGTGCCTGCCGAGTTTCGGCTGGAACTTTAATAGGATTAGGTTTTCCAATCCAAACCCTACCTTAAAAAAAAAAAAAAAAAAAAAAAAAAGACACAGAAACAAGGGAAAAAATCAGAACTTACCAGCCAAAAAAAAAACATTCTCAACTTCTATTGCAACTGAGAAAACATCAACAAAATTATATTGAAATCACCCATGAAATTTGAAAAGAAATATCAAAGCCCCAATATTATATTCAAACCCTAGATGTCAATTTACTTCAATTCGGAGAGAAAAAAATAGATGAGAGACTTGAGGGTGCTTACTTACAAGAGTGAAAGAGTGCAATTGTGCAAAGGATTAAGAAGCTTGGTGAATGGTCATGAAGATCGACAGACAGGCGGCGGCTCTTTCTCTCTCGTCGGCTCTTTCTTTCTCGTCGGTAAGTTCTTTTTTTTTTTGTTCCTGATTTGGCGAATGTGTGGCTCCAGCGTTGTTGTTTTGTAGGGGTGTCGGTGGTTCGGGTCAGACCGCGGTTCGGGACCGAACCGAACCAGATCATGCGGTCTGGTTCGGTTTTTGAGCTCTCATGGTTCGGTTCGTTCTCTAAAATTGTCAAAGCACGTGGTTTGGTTCGGTCTGTGGTCTGACCACTCTAGACCAAACTGAACCGAACCAAACCGAACTGATTCAGACCGAACCGTGAGACCGACTGCCAGACCGAACCATGAGACCGAACCATAGACCGAACCGCTGAACCGTTAATAATGACCGTAGGATTTTAGTTGAATTAATATACACCTTTGGATTTTAGAAAACCTAACATTAGAAACCCTATTATAGGCTAACTATTCTCATTCTCATCTCACTCTCAGTATTCACTTTCACATTTCACGCCGCAGAGAAGAGACGGAGACCTACGGGGCGACCGGCGACGCATCTCGTCGTCTCTCATCTCTCCCCCATCACCAAATCGACGCACTCAATCTTTCTCTTTTTCTTCCTGGTCCACCCTCATACTAGCTCCGGCCACTATTTTCCATTTGTCCGATTGATTGGGTGTGAAGAACCAACAATCAAGATCGAAGAAGACACCATTAATTGAGAAGACAGAGGAGGAGGAGGAGGAGGAGGAGACAACAACGATGAGGACTTTTACGAACAGCTCGAAGCTCCCAAGTTCGTCGATTTCACCGTTCCTGATACTTTTCGACCGGACGATCGTTACCGGTTCTGCTCCCGTCTAGGTATTCTCCCATCAGTCACAATGCTCAAATTTCTTGAACTCAACTCATTACCTCTTTTGATTTTTGTAATTTGGTGTTTATGAACATGGAATTGGAGCTCCACCAGTTGAGAATTTTAAATAATTGACCTAAAATTGTTGTTCCCAATTATGTCTTTATGATACTTTACTTGGGGTTTCATTTGTTTGATTTCTGATTCTTTTGATATTCTGTAAGGCGTCCTTCTTGTTTTCCCCCTTTGAAAATTACATAAGTCCAGACCGCGGTTCGGGACCGAACCGAACCGCGGTATAGCGGTTTGGTTCAGTTCGGTTTGAAAGTTTTTATGGTTCGGTTCGGTCTGAGATTTCACCAGACCGATACCTAGCGGTTCGGCCTCTAATTTGTCCCAGACCGAACCAAACCGAACCATTTACACCCCTATTGTTTTGTTAAGTTTCCCTTCTACTAAGTTCACCTCCCTTCTAGTTAAATTACCACTCTAAATATTTTTTTTTTGGGAGTGCACTTAGTTAAAAAAAAAAAAAAAAAATTGGGTTGACCGGGTGCACGTGTACCCCCTACTAGTATTGTAGATCCGCCCCTGATTACAGCTTCCGCAAGTTCAACGACGAGGGATATTCCGGATTTTGGTGTTTGGGTTTGGATGTAATTCGATTTAGCCGCCTAGGTGCCTGCCGAGTTTGGACTTGAACTTAACAGGATTAGGTTTTCCAATTCAATACTCCCTCCGTCCCATTTTAAGAGTCAAAAATTTCCTAAAAGTGTGTGACATTTTAAGAATCAAAATCCTAAAATTGAAAGTGAGCCCTACATGTCATACTCACAACAATTATCCACTAACTCTTCTCTGCTAATTTTTTCTCTCCCACCCAACTATCAAACACTCACAATACATCACCTTTTTCTTAATTCTATAACCCACTCATTTTTTACTCTTTAAATGGGACGGAGGGAGTAATTGTTTCCGGGTTCCGGGTGTATTTACAGGCCCGGGTTGCATTTTTATTTATGTCAATTGATATTTGATATAATGAAATAATAATAATCTTGGAAATAATAAGTTATTTTTTTTTTATTAATTTCAAAATATTTTTGATAGCTAAAAAAGAATTTTTGTCGTCGCAATATTAACAATTTTCGGAAGATTAATAACTAAAATATAAAATGATTATTATTTTATTTGTTGACGGACAATACTTAACAAGTGATAACTTTACTTTTAAATCAATCAAATGCTACGTATTAAAAAATTCATATTTATTTTAATAAATCAGTTCATAGAGCATTCGTATTGGACACACATTCACTAGGACGCTATAAGTAATAAAACTAGGATTTTAATTATTTAACCTAGAAGTTTACATATAAACTAGAAATTTTTATTTAACTCTAAAAATTAGCTTGAAAGTTGTAAGTGGATTATTCTAAAAGTTATTTACTCATGCTAAAAAGTAGGGGTGGATTGGTAAGTATACTAAGTGTATTTTGCTTGTACCGTGTACCAACCAATTATGATTTGGTACACAAAAATATGTACCAGTACCAACCGCAAAAGTCGGTATACCAAGTTTATTGGTACGGTTGGTATTCGGTTGGTACGGTTGGTACTCGATATATACCAAATGTAAATGAAGACAAAAAAAAGTTGCATTTTTTTTTTGTTAGGACTTTTTTGACTAGTATAAAAAATTACATTATAAAATAAAAAAAAATCTCAAATGCAAATTATAAAGTTTTAAAACTAAAAAAAGTAGAACAACTGATGTTTTGAAAGCTAAACAATACACTAACTTTATATAATATTCACCACGACTCCAAAACCAAAAGATTACAATAAGGTAGTTTGAATTTTTTTTCCTAAATCATAATAAAATAACTTAAGGACGGACATCCGATAAAATTTGATACTCTATTCTTTCCAAAATACTTTTAGTTTTAGAACACATATTAAAAAAAAAAAACAATCAATAAATATCAAATAGACCAAACTACCCTTTGAATATTTCAAGTACGTATACAATTAGACAGAGTATTATATATGTAAGCGTGTGTGTGTATATATATATAATATTTATATATATAAAGTTGGTACATGGTTCACCACGACTCCAAAACCAAAAGATTACAATAAGGTAGTTTGAATTTTTTTCCTAAATCGTAATAAAATAACTTAAGGACGGACATCCGATAAAATTTGATACTCTATTCTTTCCAAAATACTTTTAGTTTTAGAACACATATTAAAAAAAAAAATCAATAAATATCAAATAGACCAAACTACCCTTTGAATATTTCAAGTACGTATATAATTAGACGGAGTATTATATATGTAAGCGTGTGTGTGCATATAGTTGGTACATGGTATACCAACCAAAGTCGATATTGTATACCGTGTACCAACCAATTAGACAAAAATGGTACGATACTACCTACCAAAAAGTTCGTTATACCGACTTCTTTATACCAATTATAATTGGTACGGTTGGTATACGAGTTGGTTGGTACGGACGAATACAATTTGTCACCCCTACTAAAAAGTATGATATACTGTAACAAATTATTTGTTCATATTATTTAGAAAAGAGTCATTTTTATATAACTTTAAGTTCGAAGATTGAGGAAAAAAATTTTTTTTTTTTTTTTTGCTGCTTTCGACCCTAGGGATCTTTAATTTAATGCATTTCACAAGTATTGGACTTTTATAAAATTTCATATAAGGCCCTTCTCGACTTTTCATTGACGTGGATGCTTCAATAGTTAACTCTGGACTCATTTTAATTCTATAGTCTCTATTCAAAAAGGCGCTTGCATAGGGCGACTAGGCCATGCCTCAGCGCCCTATGCGCCGACTAGTTGGGTTGGGTGACTCCTACCACCGAGATCTGCCTTGTTGTTTTAATCTTTTAAAAAACATTTGGCCCTAAACACTGTCGTGTATTATTATTATATATTAAAAGACGCATTAAATAATTGTTATGCCGTCTTTTTGTGAACTGTACGCTTATGAATCATTATATTTTGGGAATATGTGTTGGGTTTTGAGGATCCTTGCGCAGCGGAAGACGGCAATAAATTCAACAAAACCCAAAGCTTATTGATTCATTCATGATGATTAAATTAATAACAAGATGAATTTAGAATACTAACCATTGTTGCGCGTTTGAAGTTTTCGGATATTCAAATCATCAAGTCTTCAAGCTTTATGATTTGATCTCCTTGTTATTCGGTTTCTTTGGATCAGGATCACAGGAACACGAACTTGAGATGCTAAATGAAACATCCTCTATGTGTATCCACACGCGAACGAATATCTAGAACCATTCTAGATCTGGATTGCTAGACCCATTAGAAAACACGCTTTTCTAATCTTCAAAGGCTATATGAATTTGGTGTTCTTGAGATTTGATTCTCAATCTAGGCTCAAGAATATGTTTCTCAAACATATTGGGTTGCATTAGTTTAATGGCTGGTGAAAAGATGTATTTATAGTCCCTAGTAAATAACCCTTAATGACCTAAGAGATCTAAATCCCGTCACCCAATTAAACTTACCAAATTCTGACCCCAGAAACTCTGGCACGGTCGTGCTCACAAAATGGCACGGCCGTGCCATTTGGTGCGAACCAGACCTGCCGAAGTTGAATACTAGCACGGTCGTGCTTTGTTTCTGGCAAGGTCGTGTCGTTTGGCACGGTCGTGCTTTATAACTCGCACGGCCGTGCCCGTCAGAAACTCAGTTTTTGCCTTTTCTTGATTCGTTCTTTTGTGTGTGACCTCATAGGATTATATTAAGTTGGCAATGAGTCTAACCAAGGTCAAACTCATAAGTCATGAGCGGACTCTAGCAAGCCATCATGACTATCAAATTAATATAACTTAACGAAGTTCGTTTATCCTCATAGAATATATCACAATCCTTTTGTCACGCGATATCATATTGAACATAAGTCATGGTCCACGTCAACTTATATTGTTCAATGCTTTCTCGATCCCGAGTAGATTGTTATGAGCAAATGACATTGAACACATAAATTCATTTGAGCGTGGCCATACATTTCATCAATCTCACTCTACGAGTGGCCTAAGCAGATATCTCTCTTGAGGAGGGACAAATTCCATCTTGACTTATCATTTTTACCTACAAGAATCCGATTATGCCAATCATAGCCTTTATGACTACCTGGTTAAGGGTAGCGGTTGACTATGTCAAACATAATGTTCATCATGTGGAAGACCATGATAATTTCAGGTCTAAGGATATCAAATGATATAAGTATATGAGATTTAATTATGACATTTGACTGAACCGTCAAACCGAACCTCAAAACCGAACCTTAGAACTGAACCGTCAAACCGAGCCGTCAAACCGAAACTCAGAACCGAACCGTCAAACCGAACCTCATAAACGAGCTTCCAAACCGCTATATGGACTGTTGGAGCGCATGTCAGTTTGGAACTCGGTTTGGGCCTCGGTTTGGACCTCAGTCTGAACCAAAAAAGTAAACCACGGTTTAGGCTGAACTTGACCATGTCACACCCATTTGTCAAGTCGGCTTCCAACTGAACTTGACCATGTCACACCATGTCAAGTCGACTTCGAACTAGGCACCCATGTGATTAATCGTTTTGGACTACCTTCAGGCCCACTCCATATGGCCAAGTCATTAGGACTCAAGCCCAATCACAATTTCGACCCGACTACATCACTTCTATAACTTATAAAATTGAGGCCAATTATCCCACAAAGCGTATATCAAATCTCACTTAATTTGTACTCATGTAAAATTTAGTTTGTTTGATACTTTAATCTTGAAAAGCACGATGTACCGATTCAAATTACAAAATGACACTAAGAAACTATAGAGCTCGAATACAATAAGAGTTGATTTTTTCTACACTGAGTTCTTATCAAGTAACATCATATAAGGCAAAACAACCATCAAGAAGTTAATTTTAATCTTGTTTTCTTCTTAAAAATATGACACAACTAGTATTTTTAAAACATAAAAATAAAGAAACCTGCATATTCATATTTTTGACAGCTCCAAAGTAAGATGACTTAAAATATCTACATTATTAAATTATCGTACAAATTGCAAAAATAAAAAATAAAAAATTGGCAAGTGGAAGCAACTCTTTATCAGAGCCTGGTTTCGATCCAGGGACTAGTGGGTTATGGGCCCACCACGCTTCCGATGTGCCACTCTGATTTGGTAACAACAAATGAAACAAAACTTATTTATTCGTGTTAAGATTATGTTCACAATTTTATACTCACCACATCTTTTATTTGGCAGCTACAAGAACTTCTTCTATCCCCTTTGCCATTTCATGAAGATAAGAGTTGTAAAACTCAGTAAGATCCTCAAGCCGCCATCCTCCAACCGAGGACTAACAACAAACGAGAAAATCATCTCGTAACCTTCTTCTACAGGCCATAGGCAATAGCTTCATAGTTGCCATAAACGAGTCAAACCCTCAATTATTATCCACAAACACGAACCTAAAGCAATATTCAGTTGGATAAATCGCCACCAGCTTTTCCAACGCCCATTTGACCTCAATCTCTCCGATAAGGAGAGAACTAGAGGTGGATGCACAATAACGGATGCAACCAGGTTGACCTGATATGCCTTCAACCCCATAACCGCGTCCATTGTTGACAGCACTTTGTGAAGGTTGAAGAAGTCTTCCAAGAGTGGCATACCTCTTCTGGTTTGAAACCATGGATTTTGATACTGACTTTGCCTTCCCACTTGTTTTCTGCTTCATTGGCCATGGATGGAACTCAATTTGATGTCGCTATCTGGCACGTGTTGGATATGATTTAATTATGTACAGTTAAGGATTGAAAACTTAGTTAAATGGTTGTAGAGTTTGTTGTTATTAGACAAGGCATCTCCAAAGCCTATCAGGGGAATCTTCTTGAGGAAAAAAATGACCAAGCACTGCTGCAACGAGCATTTTACTAGCATCGGGTCAACATCATTCCACATGAACTTGGGAATATGCGAATAGAGATTAACTCGGTATTTGTGGACCCTACCAAACACCCTTTTAATCTCGACTGTCGAATACTAACTTAGCAGCGACCTAATAAGATGACCCTGGCCTAATGATGGTCATCGAAGAGCAGGAAAACACACACTGCAGAAGTCTCAAATTCAATTTAAGCACTGCACTTAATATAGTAAACCATACTCGCATAAACATCAAAGATTTATACCAAAAAAAAAATAAAAAAAATCAGAGAGGCTTAACTTATACCATTCCAACTAGTATACAGCAACCCAGATAAATAAATTACTACAACTACAATGCATATGGTACACAAAAGAATAATTGCACATTCATGACCAACATAATTGAGACCAGTTTGCAAATATAAAAATTGGAGAAAAGTCCATAACAATGGAACCATGTTCAAAATACAAAACACATGCTCAACTTATCAAATTAAGCTCGGTTTTGAGATTCGGTTTGACGTATCGGTTCCGCGGTAGCGGTTTGGAAGCTCGGTTATGAGGTTCGGTTTGAGGATCGGTTCCGCGGTAGCGGTTTGGAAGCTCGGTTCTGAGGTTCGGTTTGATGTCGGTTCTGAGGTTCGGTTTGAAGTTTCGGTTCCGAGGTTCGGTTTGACGGTCGGTCCATATAGCGGTTTGGATGCTCGGTTCTGAGGTTCGGTTTGAGGATCAGTTCCGCGGTAACGGTTTGGAAGCTCTGTTCTGAGGTTCGGTTTGACGGATCAATTCCGAGGTAGCGGTTTGGAAGCTCGGTTCTGAGGTTCGGTTTGACGGATCGGTTCTCAGAACCGAACAGCCAAACCGAAAAATGAGTAACCAAGAACCATCTGCTTGACAATGCTGCGTTGTATTTCCATTCCAGTTAATGGTGGATAGTAGATACCATTCATTCACAATAATTCATTTGGGTTCTTGAGTAGCCTACTCAATTCAAAGCATGCTACCAAAATATATTACTCCCTTCGTCCCAAATATCTTCCCATTTGCCATTTTTCATTGCCCCAAAAAGTTGTTCTCGTTTCTACAATTTAGGCTTAAAAGTGCATAACCAAAACATAACTAGTGAAGCAAGTGTTCATATCCTTAAAAAGTTTAAATAGTCAAATGACGGAGGGCGTATCAATTATTATAAGATATATGGATAGTTAGATTAACCTTTAATTATTGCTCAAAGAACCTTCAGAAAAACAATAAAAAAACCTAAGAACTTTAAACTGGGACGGAGGGAGTACTTTATTTGTTTGGGTTCTTGTTGCCCGGAACCAATTTTTTTTAACCCATTAAAGTTTGATTCACTTCTTAGGGAGGGATTAGATATGATGGGTCTAGTTGGCCCAGTTGTAGGGATTTCATGTTGAAGAAAGGCCTAAGGCTTAGCAGGTGGGCCATATTTGGTCTCTGAGTACAAGTACTGGAAAGTTGGAAGAATTCTGCATTCCTTAATTCAGTTGGCGATATGTTGTGGGAAAAGGTGGCGGGAGTGTTTGTTGTACTTGAGCTTGTTATAAGATTCTAACCCAATTTTGATTTCTATAATATGAGTGCAGGGCTGCAGGTAGTGGTGCTGATGAAGGTAAGTAGTTTAAAGTTTGTAAGAAAATTACTGCACATTTCTCTCGAGGTTCGGTTTGACGGATCGGTTCCGCGGTAACGGTTTGGAAGCTCGTTTGATGTCTAACACGATAGACCCATTTTACCCTAAATATTTTTAGCTACAGACAACCTGTGATAGGATCGGTTTTCTTCCACCATGATGGGTCTCCAAAGACGATGATAATATGTGATCGGTTTTCTTCCACCATGATCGTACAAACTTGAGTAATGAAACCAAAGTCAACGCTTTAGTCAACCATTTTACATTCCCATGATATAGTATAAAATAATAATTTAAAAAAAAAAAACATAATTTAGCTGAATTAAACAAAATCTTTGAGGTCATCATCTCCGGTATCAACCGCCAATAGCATCACACTACTTGGACAAAGCATCCATTTGACTTCATGAACTGACCGACTAGGGTCAACCCACAAGTATACACTTTGAAAATGAACTCTATAATTGCAGCTTCCCGGTTTACAGAAGAAATACATGAAGAAAACAGCAACTATGCTCTCATACAAGTGCCTTTTGTCTTTCATCCATGTCTTCATGCTCAACCTGACAATACATAGTACAAGAGACGGACATCAGATGTCAAGCATGTCAGTTCGAGTTCAAGATATATGTGTGTGCGTGCGTGTGTGCCCCCATAGCATAGCATAAGTCTATACTATAAATTACTATCTCCGTCCTGGAAAAATAGTCCCGTTTGGTTTTTAATTATCCCAACGAAAATATTTTGTTATTGATAAATCATTCAATTGACTTAATGACAAGTTTTAGAATTCCACTAGGATAATTATGGTGACATTATTATTTGGTCAAAGTTCACTTGTGTTGTTGACCATCAAAAATCAAATGACACTACCTTTTTGGGGACATAATGAGTACTAAATAATGGTCACAGCAAGTTTGACCCAAAAGTATGATATTAAGGCTATCTGTACTGTGTAAGCTCCATATAAAGGAATCTTAGTTCCAAGAATTCATGCTATGCTTATAAACGGCGCTTATTTCAGCTGAAACTACCAACTTAGCCTTCGACGGTTTCACTATAAAGGCAAGACAATGATGATTGGTCCAGTACAAAATTCTTTAAATATATTACTACAGTAAAATGAGAGATACGATATACTACCTCCGTCCCAAAAATGAATGGCCAAAAAAATATAAATTTGCTCTTTAGCAAGAGCAAATTTGAATTTTTTTGATCATTCATTTTGGGACGGAGGGAATATGATGTTTTACAAAGAGATATACCTCAACAATGACTTTGCCTTTCTTCTTTGAGTCCTTCTCAAGTTTCTTCAAAGCACGAGCAGAATCCTTCCTTGGTCTCTTCCTATCAATGGCCACTGTGTTTTCTTCTTCATCACCGTCTACTGAAACCCAATCAGCAGATCCAGATTAGATTTAACATCATATCTAAACATTGATTCACGTTGAGTCTTTTAAGGGACTAGTGCATGGACATTACTGTCAACAACAGAAGGCATGGGTTTTAGATTATCACCCTACCCATGTACAAGTAGACAACTAATACTCCCTCCGTCCCAAATTGCTGTTCGCACTTTTTTTGTCGTTACTGCGAATGAACTTTAAGCAATAATTTTAGCTTAACTTAATTACCTAAATGAAAATCTAACACTTATTATTGATAGTATTGTTAATGGTGTATCAAAAACAAGTTTTAGATTTTCATTACTACAATTAAGTCAACCTAAAATTATTGCTCAAATTTCATTTGAAGTAACAACAAAAAAAGTGGGAACAACATTTTGGGACGGAGGGAGTACACAAGGACAGTTAATAACAAAAGGAGGAGACGTCTAGATGACTTCACCATTATCTTCATCTTCATCACTTTTGTCGATTCCAAGACCACCAAAATCTTCCATATCATCCTCCTCCAGGTCTTCATAGCCTTCAACATACTCTCTCTCTGGCTCCTGTCAGAAAGAATTACCCACAAACAAAATCAAAAAGTAAAGCAATAAAAATATAAATCAATTTAAAATGGTTTCGACTACACAGGTGGGGTACACTTTTGGCCGCGGAAACTGAGGGAGCCCGAGTAAACTACTATACAAACCTCCTGCTCGTCTTCACTAGCTGCCTGCAAATCTTCCATATCAAGAACTTTATTGTATTCTTTGATAGGGTAGTTATATATATCACCATATACTCCCTTTAGAAGGCGTTCAAGTAATTCCTCTTCAATACTCTGCAAAACGAAAAAATGGTCTGTGAGTTTTTCTAGTAGTCTTTTTTTTTTTTTTACTAATAAATACTATATACTTACTCTGCAATCAAGCTTCATAATTCAGAAACAAAGGCCAAGACACTAACTAAACAAAGACAAAACCGAGTCACCGAAGGGAAAAAAAAAAAAAAAAAAAAAGGACATTTAAACTGAAATCGACAACTTTCTAGTTATACAAGTCATCATCATCTGCCGTCCGATCTACAAATCTGAATTCTGATCCAATCCCATGGGATTGCTGTAAAGTCTGAGCAAACGCCTGATACTTCCTGATGTCAGCATCGCTCACGCCCCTACGAGCAAACTTCATTGATTCCTCAAAGTGGCCGCTTTTATCTCAGAGACATCATATTCATCTTCATCCATCGCTTCAGGGTTCTCACTCTTCCTCTTCTCTCTCTCAATGTCCTTCTCAATGTTTTCTCTGATGGCATATTTGCAGGCAAGCTGACAGATCTCAGTGATATCAGCACCACTGAACCCCTGCGTATAGCGAGCAAGAGTTGACAAGTCAATATCCTTAGCGAGAGGAGATTTCCTAAGGCATGCTTTAAATATCTGAAGCCTGGAAGACTCGTCAGGAAGAGGAATATAGATAAGCTGGTCTAAACGTCCTGGCCTGAGCAAGGCGGGAACGATGATATCGGGCCTGTTTGTCGCCCCAATAATGAAAACCGTTTTCTTTGCAGTCATTCCATCCATTTCCGTTAAAAGCTGGTTTAAAACTCTATCTGCAGCACCTCCCGCATCACCAACTGATCCACCTCTCTGGGTTGCAATGGAATCGAGTTCATCGAAGAAAAGAACGCACGGAGCGGATTGCCTTGCTTTGTCGAATATCTCTCTGACATTGGCCTCACTTTCTCCGAACCACATAGTTAACAGCTCAGGACCTTTTACACTTATGAAGTTCGCTTGGCACTCGCTAGCAATAGCCTTGGCAAGAAGAGTTTTCCCACAACCGGGAGGACCATAAAATAGAACACCTTTCGAGGGTGACATGCCAAATTTCTCAAACTTCTCCGGATGCTCCACGGGATATTGAACCGTCTCTTGTAGCTCTCTTTTAACATTATCCAACCCACCAATATCTTCCCAAGACACATTTGGAACTTCCACCACGGTTTCACGTAAAGCAGAGAGATTGGACGTTCCCAAAGCGGTCTGAAAGTGCTCATTGGTCACAGCCATCGAATTCAGAATCTCAGCATCAATCTCCACGTCCTCCAAGTCGATGACATCCATTTTCTCCCGAATACACTGAAGAGCAGCCTCAGTGCAGAGTGCAGCAAGATCCGCTCCAACATAACCATGGGTATCTTTAGAAACTCGTTCAAGATCAACATCTTCAGAGAGTTTCATATTTTTGGTATGGATTCTTAGAACCTCCATCCTCCCCACCTCATCTTGTATACCAATGTCAATCTCACGGTCAAACCTCCCAAATCTTCTAAGAGCAGGGTCAATGCTGTTCGGTCTATTTGTGGGCCCCATGAAAATCACATGTGCTCGTGACTTTAAGCCATCCATCAATGTCAGCAATTGCGACACTATATCTCTCTCGACCTCACCATGAGTCTTTTCCCTCTTCGGAGCAATAGAATCCAACTCATCAATAAAGATTATAGACGGAGCATTCTTTTCTGCCTCCTCAAAAGCCTTCCTCAAATTACTCTCTCTCTCTCTCTCCAGCCAACTTGGACATAATCTCAGGCCCATTAATCAAGAAAAAAGGCCCCCGTTTCATTAGCCACAGCACGTGCAATTAGGGTCTTCCCTGAACCGGGAGGCTTGCACGATTCCTTTAGGGGGTTTGACTCCAATTGACTTAAAGAGTTGCGGATGACGAAGAGGGAGTTCTACAAGCTCGCGAATCTGAGCCATTTGTTTTCTTACACCACCAACATCATCATAGCCAACTTCATTCAATTTCTCCTCATCCTCATGCTTGATAGGCTCTCCTTCGCAAAAGATTTCTGCATCTGGAGCAACCACACAATATTCACCGGGATCCGTTTCAACCACTTTAAGCTCTACGCTTCGCATTCCACCCCTAACTAGGAAGAAATCACCCTTCCTTACTGGTTGATAAGCCTCCAAGAAATATGGCTTTAGATAAGCATCAAAGCGGTTCCCAATAAGACCCTCGATTGTATCATCAATAGGAAGAATATGGACTCTCCTTCCATACTTCACATCAGGGCATTGGTGCACAGACACGACGTCTCCAAGCCTTACCCTAAGATTAGCTCTAACAACTTTGTTCATTCTGATTTTTGGTTCTTCACAGTTTTCATCCGCCAAAACAATGCCTATCGTATCTTTCCTCTTCTTTCCCTTAAGTAAAACTGTGTCTCCTCGAAAAAGCTGAAGTTCATCTATCTTGGATGGGTGCATAGAAACCACAGAGTTATGATCGTTAATGGCCTCATCAACAATCAGGCGGTTGGGGGACTTCTTTCTTTCCAAAATTGCAGTGGAGAAATCTTTCTTGCTACTTTTCGAATCAAAGGATGAAGCAGTTTGCGCATGATCTGGAGCTGACGAAGTCGGATCCGCCATTGTTTAAAGTTTGTGATTAACTTGAGGAAGAATTTAAGTTAAGAAAAAAACTGGAGTGGGTTTGTACAGGATTTTCACGGTTTGATGTTGGGGAAGATTTTATATTGTAGAGATGAAACCGGGACGACCGAGGAGAGGGTACTTTCTAGAAGTAGGGTTGAGAAGCACAAAATGAAGCAAGAGGCCCAGAATATCTAACCTTATCCAATAATGCTGCCTTTTCAGCCTTCTCCTCTCTCCTAGACTCTCTTTTCTTTTCTTTCCTGGGAGTCGTCATTATCTTTTCTCTGCAGGACAACACAAATAATTGCGAGGAAACATAAGATTACTATGAAAGAATCATTTCATATAGAAGATCCTGGTGTGGGAGAAAGTTTAAGATAGAACCCTAAGAAATAATGTGATCTACACTTGAGGGCATAAGTGCAAGGGAAAGTTTAAGATGAAAGTTTCTACTCCCTCTGTCCCAAAATGATGTTCACGCTTTTTTCGCCGACTTTGAGCAATAATTTTAGTTTGATTCAATTATCTTAGTGAAAATCTAAAACTTTTTATTGACAGTATTTTTGATGGTGTATCTGTTGTGGAATTGACCCTTCCCAACCCAACACCCAAGCAAATCGCAAGAAAATCCGGCACCACAAACAAGCACAAGAAATAAGAAACCAAAGCAAAAGAACAAAACGAACACAAGAAATTGTTTACCCAGTTCGTCAATATGTTTGACTACGTCTGGGGGCACTACCAAGCCAGGATCTTGCATTATAATATGTAAATATGGAGTTACAATGAGTTATGGGGCGGAACATTGTTTATATAGCAAACCTAGAATAAGACCTAAACCTAAACATAAGAGAAATCCCGTCAAAACTGCTATTTCCCGAATTCCCATCGGGGGCACCGAGCGCCCGCTTGGGTTGCCCCGAGCGCCCGCTTGAATTAGCCACGCCAGGAACCAGATCCTTCTGCTCGCAAGGGCGCCTGCCCTATCTATTCCAGCCCGCTTCGAGCGCCCGCCTGGTCTATACCAGGCGCCCGCTCGGTGTGTCCGCCAGCTTGACTCCTCTTTGTTCCTTAGAAGATCTCTACTCTAACAATCTCCCACCTAGAGATCAACCGCGTATACAAACCCCGTATCCGTCTTCAACTCATCCTTGGTGTCTTCCTAGTGCTCACCTCGATCATGGTAGTGCCTTCCTCCTCCCCTATTCTCCAAGCCCCGTTGAAGCTATACCCAGCTTCAACTTCACCTTGCTTGAGAAACCTGGAGCCTTTGCATCCGATCTACACATATCGTTAGATCTGCGCAGTGGAATATCCGGTCCTGGAGTATTTGATTCATCTTCAGTGACCCCTTGTCCTTGGTCATCATGAACCGTGCCGCTCCCACCCGAGTCTGGAATATCCATGCGAATTTCCCTCGCATCACCGTATTCCTTAAACTCCTTGAGCTCATACTCCCCACCATTATCCGACATCAAGCTTTTAACCTTGAGTCCCTTCCGATTCTTCACCAAGGCCTTCCACTTCTTATACATCCTGAAAGATTCATCTTTCCCTTTTAAGAAGTAATCCCGGACCTTCCTTGTCGAATCATCAATGAAGGTCATGTAATATGACACACCACCCCGAGAAGTTACCGGGGATACCCCCTTCTCAACCATGTGACCCATTTGACAGTACCACAAATCCGTATCACCCTTGGCTGACGCCACCGCGATACTATCCTTGGTGTTTGTCAAATACAATTTTCCTTCCCTATTACCCCGAGCGATCTCACAATCCTCCTTGGTAATAACCCAGTTCCTGCAGCTAAAAGTTACCGTGTAACCTTCTTCACCCAGCTGCCCAACTGAAATCAGGTTCTTTTTCAAACCCGGAATGTGTCTGACCCCGTGTAGATGTAGGACTTTCCCGTCCGATGCTCCTATTCTGACATCCCCCTTCCCCTTGATTTCCAAAGGCTCGCCATCGGCCAGATAGACCTTACCGAAATCACCGGAAGTGTAATTTTTCATCGCTCCTGCATGCCCGCATGAGTGGAATGATGCCCCCGAATCCAGCACCCATGATTCTAGCGCACTACTAACACTCAGAATCAGTACATCTTCACCTTCGATTATCACATTCGCCGATTTATCCCCTCGCATGGGACAATCCCTCTTGTAGTGTCCTAACTCCTTACAATGATAGCACTCTACCGATCCTCTTGCAACCCTTGGTCTTTCTTTGTTCTCCGCAGACTGATCCCCACCCCCGATTACACTTTCCCTTGACCCTGTTCTCCCTTTATTGCTAGAACCCGGTCTTCCCCTGCTAGTTGTAGCCAAGACCGATTCCGAAGTAGACGGTGTCCCCAACTTCTTTATGCGATTTTCCTCGCCCAAGAGGAAGTCCTTAACATCATCATACTTTAATTTGTTCTTACCCGCTGAAACATTTAACGCTGTCACCGTTCCGCTCCAACTTCTTGGTAAAGACGCTAGCAATAAACACGCATGAACCTCGTCACCGAAAGTAATCTCCAACGCAGCCAATGAGTCTATAACATCCATAAACTCATCGATGTGTTTAGCTATGGATCCTCCCTCTTGCATCTTGAGACTACCCATCTTGCGTATCAAATCAACCTTATTTGCAGCAGATGGAGTTTCAAATCTCTCAGTAAGATAATCCAATAGCTCCTTGGTGGTTTTCGCCTTCTTGGTAGTCTTCGCGATCCACTTCGACAAAGTAGATCGAGCCACCCCAAAGGCTTTCCGATCCATAAGATCCCAGTCTTCCTGTTTTTCGCTTTCTGGCTTGACTCCCTTTAGAGGCTTATAGAGATCCTTATTATACAAGACATCCTCTATTTGCATCCTCCAATATCCATAGTCAGACCCATCAAATTTCTCCACCGCTTGTTTATCCTTGCCCATTCTTGATTGCTTGATAAACCCCTTTGATCGCCAACCAAAGCTCTTCATACCAGTTGTTGTGGAATTGACCCTTCCCAACCCAACACCCAAGCAAATCGCAAGAAAATCCGGCACCACAAACAAGCACAAGAAATAAGAAACCAAAGCAAAAGAACAAAACGAACACAAGAAATTGTTTACCCAGTTCGTCAATATGTTTGACTACGTCTGGGGGCACTACCAAGCCAGGATCTTGCACTATAATATGTAAATATGGAGTTACAATGAGTTATGGGGCGGAACATTGTTTATATAGCAAACCTAGAATAAGACCTAAACCTAAACATAAGAGAAATCCCGTCAAAACTGCTATTTCCCGAATTCCCATCGGGGGCACCGAGCGCCCGCTTGGGTTGCCCCGAGCGCCCGCCTGAATTAGCCACGCCAGGAACCATATCCTTCTGCCCGCAAGGGCGCCTGCCCTATCTATTCCAGCCCGCTCGGTGTGTCCGCCAGCTTGACTCCTCTTTGTTCCTTAGAAGATCTCTACTCCAACAGTATCAATAACAAGTTTTAATTTTCATTAGTATAATTAAATTAACCTAAAATTATTGCTCAAAGTTGATTAGCAATGACAGCAGAAAAAGTGTGAAGATCGTTTTGGGACGGAGGGAGTATGTCATAAATGCATCAGCAATAGTTTTGTTTAGCAACATCATGAGCTACAACAAACAGGTGCAAAGCAAATATTGCAATAACTAGTAACAACCCGGACAATATAATTAGCAACTTGTGTGTGTTTGTGTGTGTGGAGACAACATCCTGCCAGTTATGCACAACACATTATTATTGTCTCTGCCAAACAAACATAAAGAAGCACATCTTATTAAGTCGCCAAGTATAAGTACGTCCCATACTCTAATTGAAAGCAGAAAGTATGCTTGTTAGCAGCAACAAGGAGGGTTCTCCAAAATCAAGGCAGAGAAATATCAAAAGCCCAACCTTTATTCTGTAATATTTAAACTTGAATCTCCACATAGAACAAGAATTTCTGGGCATATTTACTAATATGGTTTCTTTACATGGAAGGTACCCAATATCTCTTATCAAATGTGCCAAAAATTTCAAGAAAAATTTAGGCTCTATGGAAAAATGGCAGGCATCAAAGATGCAGGTTAAGTTTGCCTAACCGAAGGAGAATGAATAAACTTGAAATGACGCTTATCTGATGAGGTTGAAATTAGCAGTGAGCAGATAAAATACAAGAAAAACCGCATTCAGTAATGCTTTAGGCACATAAGTATAAGACCGAACGTAGAATCAACAGAAGACGGGCATAACTGGCACCACCAAACGAATCCAAGTTAAAGGAGAATCAAAGTTAAGATCACTGGATTAGGAAGATAAAAATATTCATATTATCCGAGACTGGTTACACAGAGAAAGAAAAACTCTCAATGAGTAATATGAAGAAATGGGATTCATGAAACCGACCAAATAACTAGGTAATTATGAATTTAGTCAACATCCTGCTTGATGCTTGCTTGGTCTGTGAACATGTCATTAATGCCAGATTTAGGATGATAAACAACACAATCACCAAAAGGGGGTTTCAAATTCCCCCACCCCCAACACACAAAGCACTTATTTATGTTGATAGAGTTAAAAGGTAGACATCAAAGTTGTTTCTTTTATGCAACTTAGTCAGCCATAGCCCTATAAACAAACTTAAAAAAAAATTAGGCAACATCTTTTCATTTAGAGAGAACTGCATGCCTAACAGATGAGCTTTATCAAACTCAGTGAAATGACCTTAAAACAATGTAGTGCTAAAATTTCACAGTTTCAATATACAAGCTTGAACCAACCCCCACCCCTCCCACGAACGTGAAATAACAAAAATGAGTAAAAACAGAAATCAATTCTCTATTCATTAACAAAGGACACTCATCCAAATCAGCCCCAGCATCGCCGTCAAGATATGGCTAACCTACTTCCGCTCAATGTCTTTCAAGTTAGCCAATCAGAGCTTTTCACATACTGTTTGGCAAGGGAATGAACATTATCGTTGGATCCCTCAGCTCTTAAATTAGAAAGCCTATTCTTGTGTTTTTCCATCGTGTCTGCCACCAATCACGTTGCTGAAATAACCTTCAAGCAACGGATCAAAACCTTGACCAAATAACGTTTATCGAAGTTATCAAACAAGCCATTGCTTGTGATATCCGTCTACGTGACGCCCGTCAAATATCTTGTAGAGAGGCTCTAAGAGAATCATGTGAAATATTCATTATACTATTTGGGGAAAATTGCATCTATGGTCACCCAACTATTCGAGATGAGTGGTTTTGATCACTCAACTCATTTTATTGTGTTTAATGGCCTGAACTATTTTTTATGTGCTCTCGTAGTCACTGAGACTAACTCCATCCAAAAAAAAATGTTAAGTCATCATGTGCTTATGCACATGGCTCTTTTTTAAGGGTAGAATAGGAAACTAATAATATAAGGTCTAATAATGTAAAACATTTAACTAGTGGTACCAAAATTGAAACAAATACCCTGCCCTAAAATCCACCCCATTACCGGTTAGATTTGCGTTTAACGCAGCCCCTCCTCCTCTCCGACACAACCAGCAAACCCACACAGCCCCGCCTTTGCCGTTGATTCTCATTCCGGTCTCCTTGCCCAGGCTTCTCTGTCCACCGTCGTCCCTGCCGCCGAACCGTGGTCATCTCTGTACGTCGTCTTCCCAATCAATTCAGTGTTCGTTGACCCCACCGTCTCCGGTCGCCTCTCATAACTAGATCTAGAATAAGAACCCCTTGCCGCCGTTCATTCTTCTCTTATCTTCTATGGTAAGTGGTTTGGTTGGAAATAGCCATAGGATTGCACATCTACTGTTGGAACGCATCTGTGAAGAACAATGGGGGACTAGTACATTTTGAAGAACCCAGTTGTGAAGAGATTCTGCAAGAGGTCAAAGAAAAGCAGCCCAATTCTTCTGAGGATTTCATGAGCCTCCTCTTGGTGTTTCTAAATCAATTGCCCCCAATAAATACTATCTTTCAGTTTTTTCAGATGTTTCTATATCAATTCCCCACAAAAATTTGTTCTTTGTTTTAGCATTTTTTTTTTTTTTTTTTTTTTGCAGATTTACTTTTGACATTTGATTTATTGGGTGATAACTATTGAATTTTTCTTAAGCTGGACAATTAATTATGCAATTCAAAAAACACAAAATGACGCAGATCCAATTTTTCATTTTCATGTGATCGTAACTTTGGGGATGTTAGATTTAAGAAATGAATCAGGTAGATCTGAGGCGGCAGAGGTGCGGAAGGAGGAGGCGGCTGAAATGAAGGGTTGGGCGGAAGAAGATGAAAATGGTATTGGGTTAAATTAAAAATTAAGGTTTATAGTTTTAGTTTCAACGCTTTAAACCCTGTTTCATTAGTTTCTTGTTTTATCCCTGAAAAAAAGGCACGTGCATAAGCACATAGCAACTTAACGAATTTTTTTGGATGGAGTTAGACTCAGTGACTGCGGAAGCACAAAACAAATAGTTCAGGCTATTAAACGCAATAAAAATGAGTTGAGTGATCAAAACCACTCATCTCGAATAGTTGGGTGAATATAGATGCATTTTTTCCTACTATTTGCTAGATTTTTTATGATGATCAATTGAGTAACTAATATTTAAGAGGTTGGCATGTTTCATCTCGATATTGTCATCTCAAGTTACAAGCTGTTGCTACTAATCTTTCAGAGAAAACCCCAAACAGATAACTAAGGACAGGAAGCATTTAAATACTCCAGTACCGCACCTAGAATGCAGAAATTAGTTATCTATATACTGCTTAGCCTACGTGATTTATATAAAGCAAGCATTGCCAGAAATAACATTCAAAAGAGTGTAAGCATTAGTGAAATGGAACGTATGGGAAGAAGAGCTCCGCAAACCTTGTTTTCAATGCGAGCTTCCTCATACGTATCCGCACTTGCGTCATTTTTGTCAATCGTTGCTTTGTCTTATGAACAAGAAACTTGGGCCAGTACATCTATCATTTAACAGGACAGAAATATGTTAGCCTCTCAAGACTAATAACCAGTTCTAAGTTCTATCAATTGCTCAATACCAGATGTTTGTCGATGATTTCAAGGGCCTTTTCATAGTTTCTGGGCAATTTCACTCTCTCCCACAACTTGTTTGGCATATGAGCCCTCTCGATACTTTTCATATACAAGTAGAAGACTCCTATAAAAACATTTAAATGAGTATGATAAAAGACCAGAATGAATAATGAATTGCCAGAGTTAGCGGATTTTCCTACACATGTATATGTGAACAAGTATTACTATACAACTGAAGATAGAGAAAAAGTAAGACAAAGCAGGCATTTTCATTACATCACTTAAACTGCAAAGTTACCTTATCATGCATGCTACCTTCTAAACGGACATTTCCCAAGCTAAGCCAATTGCTTCAAACAATAGATATTCTACCTTATGGTTGGACTTATAAAAAATTTCCGAACTTAAAAGACGTTGAACACAACTCAATTCAGGTAAATAACAATAAGAGAGATTCCTGCTCATGATATCTCACAAAGTTTCATGCTAGATATTAGGCTAAGACTTCGAAAAAGAATGAAGCTTGAATATTTTTCCGGGAAACTAAATAGTCAGGACTGATCAGACAGTTATTTCACAATATCGGTACTAGGACAAATTGCATGCCAAAATGACTCCCAATTCATCTTACAATTTCATATTCTTGCTCCAAATACTTTAAAGCATATCGAATTCGTTCTTTCTAAGAAAACAAGAAGGGTGGGTATAGAGTGCAGTCTGCCAGGTCTAAACAGAGGATGTACTGAGAGATAGAAGCAAATGCAGACTCGTAAACTTGCCGAATTAAATCTTTCTGCTATGGTAACAGTTCTTGTTGAAGTACTTTTTTACCTGCTCCTAAAGAGGGGGAAGGGATCTCCACTCCAGAATCAGGTTTCTACCAAAAAACAAGCTGATTTGTACTTCACTGACAAAAATTAATTGTCCATGAGGACATACGGAGATACATCGTCAGCTTGAATCTACCTAAATTAACTTGGCATCACATGACTTTTTCTATAAGCCCAAAGTATCAGGTGCTAGCGTTATAGGCTATACTTTTATTAAGATACTTCCTCCGCCCCGGAAAGATAATCCCATTTGACTATTCAAACTTTTTAACAATATATTCTCATTTACCTAATTGTCCTTAATGAATGTAATTATTACAGAGTAAAAAAGCACAGTGTCTCTCTGCTCAGACTTCCTTGCATCTAACTGCTATTATCCCCTCCCCAAAAAAATCCTGTTAGCTCTATCATCACACAATCCTTGTAGACGTTAAGTGGACTTTAAACTTTTTGCATTCACAAGTCACGGCACCACTCCTCACTCCTTAGCTAATTCCTTTCTCCCATCAAATAACTAGGATTATTATTCTATAAAGCTAGGTGTTTTCAGATTTTTATAACCAGGTTAGGTTTGGAAGTTCATACACTTCAAGACAGACCGATCTGGGACGGGGGGAATATATGTCAATTTCTGGTGTCTATATCGACACTGAAGTTGTAGAGACAGGTTAACTTGCCATAAAAAAAATCAATGCTTGACCATACAAACTGATTAATATAGCAACTACAGAATGTTACCAAAAGCAAGTTAAGAACCAAAATGAAAATTGTAGGTTCTGCAGAGTAATTATATTAGCACGAATATACAAACATTTGAATTACACAAATATGAAAAATAATAAATTCAATACCTTCGTGATCACGGATAGTGGCGTACCGACTATTGGCGAGTGGGCATGAGCTCCGGTTACAAATTCCCGTCACATTGTAAGGATTACGACAAAAATTCCCCGTAGTTATCCTAATTAAAACAAAATTGCATTAAAAATACATGACAACATTAAATCAAAAGACCAAAAAACTTCCCCAAGATAAAATGAAGTATGATGAAGCAAAAGTGCTGGATTCAACTCACTTGGTCATGAAACTACAGTGATTGTGCCGAATGACTTGCCATATAACCTCGTCGTGCTGCATCTTAGACTAATTTTTCTGCTAATCTTCTTCTTCCGCCGGCCGGAGAGGGAGGAGAGTCGGTTGAACTGCGGGGGGAGTAGGGTTTAGAGACGGTTCAATGGTGGACGGAGATGGCTTAAACCCTAGAAAGCGGAGGACGAGCGGGTTACTATCCCCAGACATTTTAGCACAAATGTGAATTGACATAAATGCCACTTTCCTTTAGTTAGTGGCATTTAAGTCATATTTTTTGTGTCTAACTGTAATGAGTGAGTGAATCCAACCTTCTCATACTTCCTGTAACTACGGGGAACAATGTGACGGGAATTTGTGAGCTCATGCCCACTGGTCATACGAGATCCCAAATGTAATTCTCTAAAAAATAACACTCTTGCTATAGACATGTATTCTCCTCCCTCATTTGCCGTCTTCTACTAGGAATACTAAACAGAAATTTTTGGTCTTAAAGAAATGTGTCAATTTTAGCACCTGACATTTTACTACTAAAAATAATGAATTTGTACATTAACCCCCTTAATTTTGAGAATTTCTGCACTAAATTGTTATTTTGACCCCCTTGTATACTGACTTTGTATACCTCTATCATGATAGTTATCCCATAAGCAACCTTGACCCCCTTTCCGAAAATTCGCCCCGGGCAGTGAATGCAAAAAATCTTAAGTCCACTGAAATTCTACAAGGATTGTGTGATGATTATTTTTTTATTTTTTTTGTGGGGGGGGGGAGGGGATAATAGCAGTTAGATGCAAGGAAGTCTGAGCAGACGGACACTACGCTTTTTTACTTCGTAATAATTGCATTCATTAAGAACAATTAGGGAAATGAGAATATATTGTAAAAAGTTTTAATAGTCAAATGGGATTATCTTTCCGGGGCAGAGGAAGTATCGTAATAAAAGTATAGCCAATAACGTGAGCACCTAATATTTTGGGCTTATAGAAAAAGTCAATGTGATGCCAAGTTAATTTGGGGTAGATTCAAGCTGACAATGTATCTCTGTGTGTCCTCATGGACAATTAATTTTTGTCAGTGAAGTTCGGATCAGCTTATTATTTGGTAGAAACCTGATTCTGGAGTGGAGATCCCTTCCCCCTCTTTATGAGTAGGTGAATGCAGCACTTCAACAAGAACTGTTATCATAGCAGTAATTTTCATTTTGACAAGTTTGCGAGTCTGCATTTGCTTCTATGTCATCCTCCGTTTAGACCTGGCAGACTGCACTCTATACCCCACCCTTCTTGTTTTTTAAGAAAAGAATATGAACTTGTAAGATCAATTGAGAGTCATTTTGGCATGCAACGTGTTGATGTCCTAGTACCGATATTGTGAAAAAATAGTCTGATCAGTCCCGACTACTTAGTTGCCCGGAAAAATATTCAAGCTTCATTTGTTTTTGAAGTCTTTAGCCTAATATCTAGCATGAAACTTTGTGAGATATCCATGAGCAGGAATCTATCTTATTGTTAAATACCTGAATTGAGTTTAGTGTTTGACGTGTAAGTTTGGCAATTTATAAATCCAACCATCAGCATCAGGTATATGTTTTGCTTGAAGCAATTGGCTTGAAAGTAGCATGCATGATAAGGTAACTTTGCAGTTTCAGGGATATAATGAAAAATTGCTTGCTTTGTCTTACTTTTTATCCATCTTCAGTTGCATAGTAATAATTGTTCACATATACTCCCTCCGTCCCAGCACAAGTAGGACTAGAGGAGTGGGCACAATAATTAAGAGAAAAGTAGTGTTTGTGTGGTTGAAAATGAAGAGAGAGAATGAGTGGGGTAAGTAGTAGTGTTGGTTGAATAAATTGAGTGGTGGAATATGAAGAGAGAGAATGAGTGGGGTTAAATGGTGGGGTTGGTTGAATATAAATATATTAAAACATTTCCATTTGGGCAGTCTCAATTGTTTTGGGACGGCCTAAAAGGGAAAGAAGTCCTACTTGTACTGGTACGGAGGGAGTACATGTTTAGGAAAATCCACCAACTCTGGCAATTCATTATTCATTCTGGTCTTTTACCATACTCATTCAAATGTTTTTACAGGAGTCTTCTACTTGTATATGAAAACTATCGAGAGGGCTCATATGCCAAACAAGTTGTGGGAGAGAGTGAAATTGCCCAGAAACTATGAAAAGGCCCTTGAAATCATCGACAAACATCTGGTGTAGTAACTGTTGCATCGAGCAATTGATAGAACTTAGAACTGTTTTATTCGTCTTGAAAGGCTAACACATTTCTGTCCTGTTAAATGATAGATGTACTGGCCCAAGTTTCTTGTTCATAAGACAAAGCAGCGATTGACAAAAATGACACAAGTGCGGATACGTATGAGGAAGCTCGCATTGAAAACAAGGTTTGCGAATATCTTCTTCCCATATGTTCCATGTTCACTAATGCTTGCACTCTTTTGAATGTTATTTCTGGCAGTGCTGGCTTTATAAAAATCACGTAGGCTAAGCAGTGTATAGATAACTAATTTCTGCATTCTAGTTGCGGTACTGGAGTATTTGAATGCTTCCTGTCCTTAGTTATCTGTTAAGGGTTTTTTCTGAAAGATTAGTTGCAACAGCTTGTAACTTGAGATGATAATTATCGAGATGACATATGCCAACATCTTAAACATTAGCTACTCAATTGAATATCACCATAAAGCCTAGCAGATAGTATAATAATGTATATTTCACATACCTCTCTTAGAGCCTTTCTACAAGATATTTGACGGGTGTCACGTAAACGGATATCACAAGCAACCGCTTGTTTAATAATTTTAATAAACGTCTATTTGGTCAAGGTTTGGATCTGTTGCTTGAAGGCTTCTATATCAGCAACAAGAAAGGTTCAGCCACGTGATTGATGGCAGACACGAAGGAAAAACACAAGAATAGGCTTTCTAATTTAAGAGTTGATCTGGTGAGTCAATGACAAAAAGGTTCTTAGGGATCCAACGATAATGTTCATGCCCTTGCCAAACAGTATTGAGAAGCTCTGATTGGCTAACTTGATAGACGTTGAGCGGAAGTAGGTTGTTAACCATATCTTGACGGCGATGCTGGGGCCGATTTGGATGAGTGTGCTGTTTTAGCTTTGTTAATGAAAAGAGAATTGATTTCTGTTTTTGCTTGTTTTTGTTATTTCAGGTTCGTGTTGGGGGGTGAGGGTGGGGTGGGGGAGGAAGCTGGTATGTGGAAACTGTGAAACTTTAGTACTGCATTGTTTCGCTGACTAAGTTGCATAAAAGAAACAACATTGATGTCTACCTTTTGTGTTGTTTATGTTCCTAAATCTGTCATTAATTACACGTTCACAGACCAAGCAACCATCAAGCAGGATGTTGACTGAATTCATAATTACCTAGTTATTTGGTCAGTTTCATGAATCCCGTTTCTAAATATTGCTCATTGAGAGTTGTTTTTCTGTGTAACCATTCTCGGATAATATGAATATATATATCTTCCTTTTCCAGTGAGCTTGCTTTTGACTCTCCTTTAACTTGGATTCGTTTGGTGGTGCCAGTTATGCCAGTCTTCTGTTAATTCTACATTTCGGTCTTATATTTATGTGCCTAAATGATTGCATTATTGTATGTGGTTTTTCTTGTATTTTATATGATCATTACTACTTTTAACCTCCTCAGATATGTGTCATTTC
The DNA here is from genome assembly GCA_026119855.1 of Campanula takesimana. NCBI lineage: Eukaryota > Viridiplantae > Streptophyta > Magnoliopsida > Asterales > Campanulaceae > Campanula > Campanula takesimana. The sequence continues at coordinate 73,584 of JAOWBW010002020.1, read as the reverse complement.
AAGTTTATTCATTCTCCTTCGGTTAGGCAACCTTAACCTGCATCTTCGATTCCTGCATTTGTCCGTAGAGCTTAAATTATTCTTGAAATTCTTTGGCACTGTTTAAAAGAGAGAATAGGTACCTTCCACGTAGAGAAACCAATTCAGTAAATGTGCCCCAAAATGTCTTGTTCTCTGTGGAGATTCAAAATGAGGGTCGGCCTTTTGATATTTCTCTGCCTTGATTTGGGATAGCCTCCCTGTTGCTGCTAAACAAGCTTACTTTCTTCTTTCATATAGTGTATGGGATATACTTATAATTGGTGACTTGGTAAGATGTGCTTCTTTATGTCTTTGGCAGAGACAATAACAATGTGTTGTGCATAATTGGCAGGATGACGTCTTCACACACACACACACAAGTTGCTAATTATATTGTCCGGGTGTTACTAGTTATTACTCCCCCTGTCCCAAAAATGAATCCCCAAATAAATGTTCAAATTTACTCTTGATCAAGAGCAAATTTGAAAATAAAAAATAAAAAAATGGACATTCATTTTGGGATGGAAGGAGTCAATTTTTGCTTTGTAGGACTTGTTTGGTGTAGTTCGTGACGTTGCTGAAATACACTATTGCTGATGCATTTTTGACAGTTTCTCTAGGATGTTTCTGGCTTTTGTTATTTCTCTCTATCCATCTTAAACTTCCCCTTACACTTATGCACTCTAGTGTAGATCACATTATTGATTCCTTTTCTTGCTTATGGTTCTATCTTCCATCCACACCAGAATCTACTATATGATATGTATTTAGTTCAACTCAAATGATTTTTCATAGTAATCTTAATCTCTCCTTGCAATTATTTGTGTTCTCCTACAGAGAAAAGATAATGACAACTCCTAGGAAAGAAAAGAAGAGAGAGTCTAGGAGAGAGGAGAAGGCCGAAAAGGCAGCATTATTGGATAAGGTTAGATATTCTAGGTCTCTCGCTTCATTTGGCGCCTCTCAACTCTACTTCAAGTAAAGCTCACAGACCATTTTTTGGTTGTGCAGAGTATTGAAAAGGAATTACTTGAGCGCCTTCAAAAGGGAGTTTATGATGATATATATAACTACCCTGTCAAAGAATACAATAAAGTTCTGGATATGGAAGATTTGCAGGCAGCTAGTGAAGACGAGCAGGAGGTACGTATAGGAGATTACTCGTGCTCTGTCAGATTCCACGACCAAAAGCGTACCCCATCTATGTGGTCAAGACCATTTTAAAATGCATGACATTATTTTTATTCTGTTACTTATTTTTTATTTTCCTTTTTGGGTAATTTTTGCTGACAGGAGCCAGAGATAGAGTATGTTGAAGGTTTTGAAGATCTAGAGGATGATGATATGGAGGATTTTGGTGGTCTTGGAATTGACAAAAGTGATGAAGACAATGATACCGGTAAAGTCATCGAGACGTCTATTCCTTTTGTTTTTAACTTTCCTTTTGTATCCCTATGTCCCAAAATGATCTTCCCATTTGACTATTCAAACATTTTAGGGATATGAAGCCTTGCTTCACTAGTCATGTTTTGTTTATGCACTTTTAAGCCTAAATTGTAGAAATGGGAAGAATTTTTTGGGTCAATGAAAAATGGCTAATGAAAAGATCATTTTGGGACGGAGGGAGTAGTTATCTACTTGTACAAGGGTTGTTTGAATGTAAGAAACAGTGTCTTGACATTAATGTCCATGTACTAGTCCTTAAAAGACACACAGGAATCAATGTTTAGATATGATGTTACAATCTAACTTGGATCTGCTGATTCGGTTTCAGTAGATGGTGATGAAGAAAAAGAAAACACAGTAGCCATTGATAGGAAGAGACCAAGGAAGGATTCTGCACGTGCTTTGAAGAAACTTGAGAAGGACTCAAAGAAGAAAGGCAAAGTCATTGTTGAGGTATATTTCTTTGTAAAACACCACACTACCTCTGTCCCAAAATGAATGACCAAAAAAAAATAAAAATGCTCTTCTTGCTCAAGAGCAAATTTAAAAAACTTTTGGTCATGCATCTTGGGTTGGAGGTCGTATAACATCTCTCATTTTACTGTAGTAGGCTAATTCATGAGTTTTGTATTTGATCAGTCATCATAGTCTTGCCTTTATAGTGAAACCGTCGAAGGCTAAGTTGGTTAGTTTCAGCTGAAATAAGCGCCCTTTATAAGCACACAGTATAGTTGATAGCCTTAATCTCATACTTTTGGGTCAAACTTGCTGTGACCATTGCACAATACTCATCCGTCTCAAGAAAGTCCCAAACATACCGTCTCATTTGGTTTTTGATGGTCAATGCAAGTGAACTTTGACCCATCAATAATGTCACCATAATCATCCTTGTGGAAACAAATTTCACATTTTCATTGGGATGATTGATTAAAAACCAAATGTGACTATTTTTCCGGGACGGAGATAGTAGTAATTTATAGTATAGCCTCTTCTATTTGGGGGGGGGGGGGGGTGTGTGCGTAGGTAAATATACATATACCTTGAACTCGAACCGACATGCTTGACGTCTGATGTCCGTCTCTTGTTCTATGTATTGTTAGGTTGAGCATGAAGACATGGATGAAAGACAAAAGGCACTCGTATGAGAGCTGCAGTTGCTGTTTTCTTCATGTATTTTTTCTGTAAACCGGGATGCTGCAATTATAGAGTTCATTTTTCAAAGTGTATACTCATTGCTTGACCTTAGTCGGTCGGTCAGTTCATTGAGAAGTCAAATGGATGCTTTGTCGAAGAGGTGTGATGCTATCGGCGGATGATACCGGAGATGATGACCTCAAAGATTTTGTTTAATTCAGCTGAATTATGTTTTTTTAATTTATTTATTGAAATCACTTGATGTTATATACTATATCCTGGGAATGTAAAATGGTTGACTAAAGCGTTGACTTTGGGTTTCATTACTCATGTTTGGACTAGTATTTCATTGTTAGTTTGTTACTATGTCAAAGGGCATTCAGAGAGAAGGGGCGTCTTGGGTAACAGAACAGGTCTGGTAGGCGGAAGCAACTTTTCCCTGACTCCACGTGTTATTGAGAGACTTCACAATTGTGGAATTATTTTTCTGGTTCAAAATAAATTTTCAATTTTTGTAAAATTTTATTTCAGAAAAATGAATGACCATTTCTATAAATAACTTTGTTTCTACATGTTTATTTTACCTTTTTTTTTTTTCTATATTTTATTATACATATACAAAATTTGATAAATTAAGAAAACCTATAGTTTTTGCCTTCAACTTTTTAACGCTTTTAAGAATGTCTCTTAAATGAAAAAAAATGATCATTTCTTTTCAAAAAGAATATTTTAAGAATAATCTAGACTAATTCAAGTGGTCAACCCTCTCAATTGAAGGTCGTGCGAAAATCTCTCGGTGCAAGTGAGATTTATCACCCGAGTTGTGTATATAAAAACTAAAATGTGGCGTAATGATTCAAGTATAAAAATTTGCTCACTTAATCTTAATCAACCGCTATTATTAAAACATTTAACTTGAAAAATGCCAATCTCATTTTTTCCGTGAAGGAGTACACCTAATTTCTCATTTTCCCTTTTTTTTTTTTGAAAATAAAAATCGAAAGGAAAAAAAAAAATGTTAAATATATAAAAAAAATCGTAAATCCTCCTTTAAAAACCCGACCCGTACCCAGGGCATGGCAAAAAGTCAAAAACGTCAAAATCATTGAAGCCGTCTCCAAGAAAATACCGGGAGAGAAAACGACGGTCCGGCAGTATCTATCTGACGCAAATAAGCACGGGAGGGAGAAGGTAGCCGGTAGATATACATACATATATACATACAATTAGAGCCGATGCGATCAACAACGACGACGGAGATTTCGGCATTGCAATGGAGATTTCGGAGATTAGTGTTTGCGAGGATGAATTCTTCAAGGTCGCCCTCAGTAATGACGACGTTGACGATGTCGACGACGAAGTTGCAAGGATTTTGCAGGTTTCGGCGACGCAAATCGTGATCCAGAAGGTCGATCTTTCCGGTCATTATTTGAAATTTGTTCCTGAAGCATTTGCCGCCATTCGTGGATTGGTTTCCCTGAATCTCTCCCACAATCATTTGAAGGTATATATATAATTTTTTTCCATTTATATGTCTCATTGATGAAATGAATTAGGGAATATAGTGATTATGAACCTTGATAGTTGATAGTAATCGGAACGAAAACATTGTTTGAGTTGAGAATTATGGGCCCTTTGTTGAAAGTTTGAAAACAATATCATTGTGATTATTTCATCTCTTAATATGACATGGCTGTCTTGATTTTTTGTTATTTGTTGTACACTAATTTTACATATCCTCTATTTCATACTCCCTCCGTCTCAAAATGATCTTCACGTTTGACTATTCAAACTTTTTATGGATATGTGCACTTGCATCACTAGCCATGTTGTGTTTATGCATATTTAAGCTTAAATTGTAGAAATGGGAAGAACTTTTTGGGACAATGAAAAATGGCAAATGAGAAGATCATTTCGGGACGGAGGGAGTATTTCCTTAGTGAAAATTCAAATGTTCATGGAGGGGCATTGTTATGTACATGTTAGGGTGAAGTGTTGCCTTTACAATTGACTTGATTTTTTGATATCAGAAAGACAGAAACCATCTCTTCAAATGGCTGAGTGAAATCCTTATACAGAGAACAGAGAAACTCTCCTTGTGGAAGGGTTTGCCTCAAAATGATAGCTCGGATTAGGGTTACTCTCATGACTGCACCATGAGAATTGGTTTATATTTTTCAAAATGGCAGTTCTTACTCATGCCAAGTTAGCTTGGTGAGTGCACTTGAATAAATGAAGAGTTAGAACATGTATTCACTGTAATGTTATGCCATCTTCGGTCACACTTTAACGGTCTACTTTTGATGCCAAAGAGCTATAGCTCAAGCGGGCATCGTGTATTCCTTTCCATAAGAAAGGTCAGGGGTTCAATCCCCACCAAATGCACTTTCAAGTGAGGCTCTTGTAATAGATAAAGCCATTCACTAATATAAAACCAAATTTTGTAAAGAAGGAAAAAAAACACCGATCTACTGTTGATAATATTCTATGTTGTAAATGTTTTCTATACTAGATGGCGTATTTCTTTTATAGTGTAACTTTTCACGGTGCATTAAGCACCTTCTTTATGTAGCAACGAACATGATGGGAAAGAGCTTTGTATTTCAACATAATAATGTGTCTCAGCTCTCTGAAAAATAATAATATTCCCCAATTTTGGAGTATTTTTCTGGAGAGAATCGTATTGTGGGACAGAGTAGTAGCATTAATAATCCGTTAGTTTACCTGACAAACTCTAATAGCCAATTCATAGTTAATCAGATTTGATTGTATAGCCGTTTTCTTATGGATTGTGATTGAATAAGATATTGTTGGTATTGATTGAATGCATATTCTTGATTTATCTCCTGGAGGAAGGATTATGCATTGATTATTTGGTTCTCTCTCTCTCTCTGTGGGTGTGTGTCTTGAAGGTTCTCCTGCTAAATCATTTTTTTTAATTGCGTTAGGTTCTTCCTGATTCAATCGGTGGATTAAAGAAACTGGAGGAGCTAGATGTGTCATCCAACCTTTTAGAGTCTTTGCCTGATTCCATTGGCTTGTTGAGCAGTCTAAAGGTTTTGAAGCTATCAAGCAACAAGCTCACCGCCCTTCCTGAAACCATAGTTCTTTGCAGGTAATACACACACACATATAATATACTCTCTCCGTCCCAAAATGATCTTCCCATTTGTCATTTCTCATTGTCCCAAAAAGTTCTTCCCATTGCTACAATTTTGGCTTAAAAGAGCATAAACAAAACATGGCTAGTGACGCAAGTGTTCATATTCTTAAAAAGTTTGAATAGTCAAATGGGAAGATCATTTGTGACGGTGGGAGTAATAATCTTAAGCTCTTTCTGTTTCTCAAAACAATATTTGTGTACTGACCTCTAGTTTCATTAATAGATCATTGGTGGAGCTGTACGCTAGCTTTAATAACCTGATGTTCTTACCAAACAACATTGGGTACGCTTTGGTAAATCTCAAATTACTAGCAATTCAACTAAACGAAATCCGAAGCCTCCCAACTTCTATAGGTGGACTAACATCTCTAAGATACTTAGACGCTCATTTCAACAAACTTCACGGCCTTCCATCTTCAATAGGAATCTTAACAAATCTTGAAGTCTTGAACGTAAGTAGCAACTTCAGCAACTTCAAGAACCTTCCAGATACAATTGGTGACTTGACAAACCTCAAAGAACTCGATCTTAGTAACAATCAGATCCGTATTCTTCCTTACAGATTTCTCCAGCTTGAAAAACTGAGTAAGTTAAATTTGGATCACAACCCGCTTGTAGTTCCTCCTGTTCAGGTTGCTAGGAAAGGGATCGAATCTGTTAGGGGTTATTTGATAAAATGGCAGATTGGTCATGTGGATGTGGAAGAACAGAAACGAGAGTTTGAAGGAAAAAAGAAAAGTCAGAGTGGGTTTTTGGCGTGGGGAAACTCGGTGATGAATAAGTTTGGTTCTAAGAATGCTGCAGCTCATCGGGGCAAAAGGAAAGGTAACAAGGATATTCGTCTCGATCGGTAGTTGTACAGTGTGATATATACATGCCCCTAGTACTAATGTTATGATATGTATACTATATAGTAATGTAAATTGGCTGTCTCTTTTTATAAGCAGTTGTGATTGTATATTGTAAGGTTTTCTTTGGTTGGATGTTTGGGCCAAACTCTCTTTCTAAGCGAATTTGGTGTAATACTAGGGGCACAAAATCCTAGGAGTAATAATGTTATTGATGTTTTTAATTAGAGTGTGGCGGGTCTATTATCGATGCAACCAATAAAATATTGTGAGCAAGATTATGTGACCTTATTTTGTGCCCCTAGCATTGCTCTTTATAGATATACCAATAATAATTAGTTAAAATGTTGGTATTTATTTCTTTTTGAGGTGATCTCCCATGAGAACAAGGGGATCCGTCTCATGTATGAGACGGGTCGACCCATGGGGCATGACCCGCCACGTGGCAGCCTCCCATAGGTCCCCCATTTTTTAATTTTTTTTTTTGAGTTTTTATATTATTTTTTCGGCTTTTCCGTCGTTTATCAAAAGTAATAGTTACCATAACTTAATGTAACGACTGTATACATATAAAGTAACATTGTTCATAAGTAACGTAACACCTGTTTTGCAAAAACAAAAGCTCATTTTACCCATTTTTTTCAAAGAGAAAATTTTGAGGGAAACTAGTTTCTCCATAAGTTATAAAAAAAACCTATTTTTATAAGGTTTAAGGTTTAGGGTTTGGGGTTCAGGTTTAGTGTTGGTCCCAGAGGGCAACAAGGGTATAGAACCGCTAGAGGGGGGGGTGAATAGCGGTCCAAACTTTTTCGTAAAATACCCTTAAAAATCAACCGAGTACTTATCAGTTTGGTCAACTGCGGTTTAAAGCACTTAAACCGAACTGATAAAATGCACAGCGGAGTTTTGCGGTTTTGGCCAAATTGATAGTTAAAGAGTTGGGCGGTTTGACTCGGGTTGAAAACACTAAGATGCAACCGATAGATCAAATTGAAGATCAAAGTAAAACACAATTCACTTTTCAAAACATTTCGTATATGGATTCAAGTTAAAGACCACAAACAGAAAAGTAAAGATCAAACACATAATTTGAAGAGGTTCGTTCTTGAATGAACTATGTCCTCTACCTAGATGGTTAATCTAGGATTTTCTAATAGTTACTAGACTAGTATTAATTATAGGAGATTTTACAAGATGATTCTAAACTCTAATCAAACAATCTAACCTATAAAACTATGAAAAATCAACCGGTGTATTCGAAGTATATAATCTATGCGATTATATAAATCGGGTGTGTGTGTGTGGAAAGAAATCAAATGCTCTAAGTATCTAAATGATGGTTTGAGCAAATGAAGAACTTTCTGTGTAAAGGCTGAGTATGGAATGGTTGATGGCTTGAAGCTTGATGAAGGAATTCTTGGTTTGCTAAGGAGATGGTTGAAGGTTTGAATATCTGGGTTTCAATCTTCAAAGCAAACTTGAATACTTGGGAATAAATCTCTTGAAGCTCAGCAACCTTTATTGTTGAGAAATGAAGGCTATTTATAGGCAGTGCACCCTTGTGACCGTTGGGTAAAGATTTGAATCAAATCTGAAGGGTACAATGCTGTTGAATTCCCATTGGTTGAGCTGTCATTGTCGTCCTTTGTTTTGTCTTGTAGTCCTAGGTAGTTGTAGCACCACTACCTGACATCCGTCCTTTGTTGCAGAAAGCACTAACGGTAAACAATTCATAAGAAACTGAAGCACGCGGTTACATGATTGCGGTTCCATCAAGTGTCATCAGCGGTTCTAAGAGAGACTTGAAGAATAGTTTCATCAAAACCACAGAATGCGGTTTGATGAAAAATAAGCGACTCCATGCTAGCGGTTCTTAGATATCCCGAATGCGGTTTTAAGATCTAAACCGCTAATCTAACCGAACTCAATACTTAGCCTAGACAAATAAAAATCTAGAAATGGACTTATCTAAAAATTGAAGTATAACTTCATTATATGCGGTCCTAAAGTCCATAAAAAGACACGTGGCATGGATCAATCAAATTAAGTAGGTGTACTAACAATGAATCCTAACATTTAGATTTTAGGGTTTCAGGTTTGGGGTTTAAGGGTAAAAAACAGGACTTTTTATAACTTATGGAGGAACTAGTTTCCCCCAAAACACACTCTTTTTCAAATGTAATACTAACTATAATTACATGTAACTCAAACAATATCTAAATGTAATTATCATTTATACTGAAATGTAATAATGCTTTTGCAAAAATGTAAAATATTGTGTATTTTGATTTAATTTTTTGAAAGAAAGTAACATTTTAAAAGTAACAACTCATATATATGAATGTAATTGTTTGCACGGAGATTAAGAAAAAGTAAATGTTGTGAGTATGAAAAGTAAAGTGGGAGAGAGAAAGTGGGTGGAGAGTTTTTGTTGTGAGAATAACAAGTTGGTCCCACTTACCATTTTAGGTTATAAAACAAAGTAAGAACCTTAAATTGGGACAGACTAAAAAGGAAAATAAGAACCTTAAAGCGGGACAGAGGGAGTAATATTTTTACATGTAACACTAATTAAGTGTTTTTAGCTCTAAAAATGTAAATGGTTGAATTATTACTTTGGGTTTTTTCTTCTAGGGCCCCTCCCATCCAAATGTTATTCCTTTTTAAGGAGAGGCTTTCTTAAAAGTCCAAATAAGGAGTTCTATTAAGATGATAATTCCGCATACACCCCTCATGTCCATTGACCAGTCAAACAAAATACCTAAATACCTAAACTACCCTCACCCCCAAATAAAACCCTAACATCCCTTCCCCTCCTCTCATTCACGACACACTCACACACACAACCTTTCTCTCTCTCTAACTCTCTCTGCAGTCCGCCGGCGAAGGAACGACGGCGATGGGGACGGCGACGACGACGGTGATGGAGACGGAGACGGCGACGACGATGGAGACGGCGACGGTTTGTTTCCTCTCATCTCTTCCCAGAACTGACTAAAACATTCCAGATCTGGCCGGAATTTCTTCTTCCTATCTCCAACGCTAGACATTGATAGACTTCTCCATCTTCTCCGACTTCTCTCTTCCCCTTCCTTCTCCGGCGTGACGCCCCACCTGTTCTACTAAGTTTCGGCCATGTCTACTAATTAGGCCAGATCTGCACTGCTTCATGATAGACGACGGCTTCTCTACTGTTTCTCAGATATGGAGAGTTCAAGGTGATGGAACCGCTTCTCTCCAGCTCCGGCCACCGTCCTCTCCTTTGTTTGTTGTTGTTTTTTTTTTTTTTTTTTTTTTTTTGTTCTTTGAAATAAATGATATTTTCCGTGGTTGGATAGTGACTTGAAGATGGTTTATATATATCAGACTTTCTGAGAAAAACAAGAGGATTTGCTAATCAATGTCTCATAATTTATTTATCAGACTTTCTGATTTAGTTATAAGACCCGTTTTTGTAAATAAGACTGGGAAAAAAATAGATGGTTTATATGTTAATTATAAGAGGCGGATAGGTCTTATGTGTCAGTTATAAGAGTTGACTGATGTTTGATCAAATACAAAAGTCAACATTAATAAAATATTATTTATTTTATTTATTTTGTGAAAAATGACTCTTATACTTCAATTATAAGAAGAGAATTGGTCTTATAAAATATAATTTGAAAAAAATGAATATTTTCTACTAGTATACTCCCTCCGTCCCACTAGAAGTGAGACTAGAGGAGTGGATACAATATTTAAGATAAAGTGATATATGTGGTAGAAAATGAAGAGTGAGAATGATATTATGTTTTTTTCTTAAAAGTTGAAAAAATCAACTCTTATATGTTAAGTATTGGTCTTATATATCATTTATAAGAGTTTGACCGGGATTTGACCAAATAAAATTATATATTTTTCTCAAAAATTGAAAAAATTGACTCTTATATGTTAATTATTGGTCTTATATGTCATGTAACGACCCGAAACCCCGGCACTATTTTTAGTCATAAGTTGAGCACTTGTGGGTGACGACCCGTCCTAATTTTATATAAATTTTACACTGAATATTATTTTATAATTTAAATTTTGTTAGTTTGATTATTTTAAAAGGACTTATTTGATTCTAGTAAAATATTAAATCAAAGTATTTGAGTTGCAAAAAGATTTATTAGCTTAACTAGAAGCTAAAATAGTTGAGTTAGTATTTGTGATTAATGACAAGGGGTTTAAGTGTTAAAGTTGAAACCTTGGGGTTTAAATGTAATTGATCAACCTTGAGGGGCCTAAGTGTAACTTGGCAATTATTTAACCCATTTACCCGATCTCTCTCCTTCTCTGCGACACTTTCCCAATTCTCTCCAAATTTTCTCCATTTCTACTCCTTCTGTTCTACGAGGAGTTCATCCACTCTTTCTTCAATTACTCCTTAAATATTTCTCTGTTTCAAGATCCGACTTCACCAAAATGTTCGTGGCATCGAGTAGATCAAGTCCAGCTATTCAGAAAAATATGTCATCGGTATTATTTTCGGTACTATTTTTGTAACAAGTAAGTTACTTACCCCTTTTCTTGTATATTAACGCTCATAATTATGATCTATGATGCTTGGGTTGTTAATTGTTGGTTTATTGGGAAGTTTGGAATTTATTTGTATTTTGGGTAATTTTAGGATAAATTGTTGTTGGGTTCCAATCGTGGTATAAATGGTTTGTTGTTGTTATGGAAAGCTTTTATAAGCTTAGAGGTCATTTTTAGACTTCATTATACAAATTAGATATTGTGAATTACAGGTGAAATCCGGGTTGGATGAGTTGTAATGGACCACAAGTACCATTTGTTAACTTTGATATCACTCTCTATATGTATTTTGGTTCTTGTTCTGAAACTAGGTTTGAGTAAAAAATGTTGTGTTTGAGTGTTAGGACGAAAGGAGTAAAATCCTGGTAGTTCGATGATGTTGTGCGGCCGCCCAAATTTGGGTGTGCGGCCGCACAATCTTCTGAAAGGTTTTGTTCTTGAAAAATATCAAAGTGTGCGACCGCACAAGTGATGTTGGGCGACCGCACAGGTGCCCTGTACTCTGATGATTTCTAAAATCAATGTTTTTGGGTTCCGACTTGGTCTAGAACTTAAGTGTTGACCTTGAATAGCTAGATATACTGGATGTGAGCTAAGTAGCTCCGAAGATTGGTCAGAAATGGGTATAATTAATGTGAATTAGCTTTAGGACGTAACTAGGAGTACGGGTCTTAATTGTGATTGAAATAACTCAACAATTATATGAATGTGTTGATATCCTTTTTAGACATTTAATGTGCTAAATGCGTACTTGTGTATGTGAATGATTACATGCCAAATTCTTGAAGAAAAAAAATGGCTAGTCCACTACTTTTGGATTAGTTCCAAGTTGAGATTTGTTTCCCGTTATTTCAAATCAAGTAAATATTACTTGTGTGAATTTTATGTGAGTCCAGCTGGTTTACTTGTCGGGGGTGTATAGGTTTGCGCATATTGTGAGAGCTGGGGCTAGCAATAAACGTAGGCCTATGCATCTGTGGCCGTTGCTCTTACTTTTGGCCAAAGTAAGGGTCTTGCTTCCCTAATTATTGGAGCATCATGCACAATAGTTAGATAGCTATTATTTTGTTCTTGGGTTGGGATACTGGGTAACAGGTCTCCATCAATATTGTGAAGCTACATAAAAAATGAGAGCTGACTTCAACATCGTCAGTTATGGTATATGAATGGGTTGGAGGAATAAGGTGCAAGAAATATCCATTGTAATGTGTTCTTCCGCTTTACGTGTTGCATCATGGGTTGGTATAACTGCCCGCTTTGTATGCTACTTGATATTACATGTTACGTGATATTATTTCTTGTTTCATAATTACATGTATGCATATCATATAGTTAATGTAGTAACTTACTGAGATTTTATCTCACCCCGTTTCTTTTTATCTTTGTTTTTTTTTTCCTTAACCCCCCCAGGAAGCAAGTGATAGTATGTTGTGAGATCGCATGTGGCTGAGATCTGTCGAGCAGGTTACCTTCTCTTAGGGTAGTGCTCAGTGGCACTTTTGTACATCATTTGTTGAGATCGTGGTCGTATAAAGTATGTATGTAGAGTTGTACTTTGGGTATATTTGCTATTAGATGTTCTTTCTTCTGCCTTTGTAAGTTGTCTCCGAGTTTTAATCTCGTTGAGGTGTTGTTTGATGGTATTGGTTTTATAGTTGGATTCACGCGTCCGGTTTGGTATTTAGTATTTTGGAGTTGCATATTATGTAAATCTTATATACATGGAATTATTGATTTTCGGGGCGTGACAGTTGGTATCAGAGCGTTGGGAATAGATTTTGAAAGGGATAAGAACTCTGATATGGAGTAGGTTCGGATACTCATATATTATGATTTTGGACGATTAGGAAAACTAAGCTTTCCTTGAGGACAATTAGTTGCATTTGTTATTGAGGAATTGTGGAACATGATCCTAGAGGATTCGAGAACGAATTTCTTTTAAAGGGAAAAGAATGTAATACCTCGAAAATTTATGAATTTCATTCTTGGGGTTTTGTCATTTGTTTTGATCGTTAGTTATCATTTAGTAAGAAATATTTTGGTTTTATTTGGGTTTTATTTCTACAAGGTTATTGGACTACTTAAGAAATTATAGTTTGAGATGGTTTATATTAGTATGAGAAGTATGAATTGGCGACTGTATCAAGGACTCTTGAGATAGCACTTACTTTTTGTATATAAATCGCATATTTGAGATAAGAATATTGTAATAGTATGATATTGATGTCGACTGTTCCTACTCTTATGGTATACCAGGCATGGGACTGGTGGTAATATTGTTGGTTTCATTGGGGTTAGTTGGTTTGAGAATCGAGAATGTGAGTCTTTGAAGACTTAGGCATATCTATTTCGTAAAGTGGACAATGTTTTGTGCTATATATGCATGTTTGTCCTCACTCTTTGATTTATGTTGAGGTGTATTCTCGGATACGGGACTATAGAATTTCTACCTGATACAGGAGAATCTAATAAATGAAAGTATATTGAGGAGTAGAGCAAAGGTGAAGAAAACAAATTTAATGAAGCCGAGTTTAAGATATTTCAGAACCAGATTTGTCAGTCAACTTCGTAGAATTAACTGTTCTGATCTAGAAGTTTCCAGAATGCGTGTAAACATTCGTTGGGTATAATCTATCAGCATAACAGTTTTAGCAACTTTTGTTTTTCTAGTTCATGTATTGTTCTTATTCATGCATTGTCTATGGATTGGAGGAGTATTCCATTTAGGCTATATAAACCCCATTGTGAGAGAAAAAAAAAATCAGATTTTGGGATGTGTTTTGAGTCTATGGCATTTAATAGAAGATGGTTTTCTTCTTCGGTTGCTCTTGGTGGGTTCCAAAGAGTGTTGGGTGTTTAATTCTTTTAAACGTTTCACTTGTGTTTCCTCGCTTTTTTTTTTTTTTTTTTTTTTCATGTTCCGGTATCACTATCGGTATATATAAGAAACCCGATAGAATTGTGGGCGATAATGCGCTAAAGGTTATAAGTTGATTTAGTTATGTTATCTATACGGGGTATTGGTGAAATAAGTGGTATGACCTAGCTTTCTGCATGTCGTGAATTTCTTGGTCGCCATCGGTAGATGGTGAAGATTCCTCTACTGATAAGTGTGACTTCGCTTAGAAGTAGAATGGGTATATTTTATAATAAGTACAATATGTCGTTTGATCGATTGGAACCTGAGTCATATGATGAGTTGAAATAGGTGTGAGTGAAGTGACTTAACATGAAAGTATGATTTTAAACGGGTTTAATTGAAATTATGATTAGTTGGCCATTTGACTGTTGATTTTAAGTGAATGCATCTTCTGTGAGAAGTTATATTAATTTTTATGAAAGAAAAGTGTTACTGAGATTTGTGGGAAAACTCAAAGATGATTATTTTCGGATATTTCATTTTGGTCATTGAGTTGTAGATGTTTCAGACCATTTCTCATGTGGTTTCAGAAACTTGATGAAATTGTGTTTAGTCACTTATTCATTTCAAATCGGAATAAAGTGATTCTTTAAATTTAAATATGCGTGGAACAGCCACTGAATTTCAGTTTCTGTGCTATTGAAGTATTTATAGATTTGAAAAATTAGTAAATTTCAAATGATCGTAAGTTATTCATTTTAAATTGAAATTTGATGATTCAAGTGTCTAAATTGAATATATTTTCAAGACCTTTGCAGTGATCTTATTTTCATAAGATGATTTCCTATATACTGTTCCCAGAATTCGAGTCTTGGTTCAGTCGAACCATAGGGATATATTGAATAGTTTGAATTTTAAATATATCGTAAGAAATAAATCCGAGCACGTATTAGAATGAGAATTAAAATCAATTGGGGAAATTATTTTGAAATTACTTTAAAGAAGTAATGGTTCGCAAGATATAGCAAGAGTTAGAGTATATATTGTTTTGAAATGATTTATTTCAGGTATTGATTAATCTTTACAAGTGGAAAGAATACTTAAACTGATATGCGCGTATTATTGGGATTCACTTGACTTTAGTAAGATTGATAAACGTGAATTAGTTTTCGAATATCGAAATGATGATTGATGACAATTTTAGTATTGATATTGTTTTGTGGATTTGATTGGTATTGCTGTTAAAAGTATGACCAGTGTTAATGTTTTCTTGGAAATATGCTAAGTTTCCCATTATATTGAAAATTGATAAATCCATTATCTATAGGATGATTCTAAATAGGGATTGAGGTATTTAACGATTCAAGGTAACAACGTGTGTGTATATGTTTCGATGATTAACTCTTGATAAATAGAACTATCTATGACTTGGGATTGATTGTGATTTTATTGAGATTACCCTAGTAGATTAGAGTTTTCTTTTGAGAACCAAGTTCGAAATGTTATGTTATTAGACTACCAATAATTGATGGATATATTTCCTAATTGATGGATATATTTCGTTAGAAAAGATAAATATGAGATAAGGCAAGTGGGTGGAGAAATTCAAATATTATGACTGTATTGTGTTTTCTCGCATAAGAAGGATGAGTGTATTAGTGAAATTACTGAACATGTAAATGTGTACATCATGTTGGGTACCGCTGAATGGAAGATGTTGGAAGATTTGACTTAGTGGAATGAAACACGTGTAGTGGAAATTTGACTAGAGGTACTTAAAGAGAGTCACGAGACCAAGTAAGTTACCATTCAAGTAGAAACAAAATATATTGGGATGCATTTGAGGAATCATATTTGATTGAGTAGTTGATAACGATAATTTTTCGTGTATATAAATGAATTCGTGGGTGACAATAATTGGTAGTCCTATTCATTCCCTTATCTGTTCAGGGAGTAGTATGATTGCATGGGATGCTTGTGGAGATGATATATGACAGAGACCATTATGGTACATCTTGATTTTAATAAACTTTTCAGAGTGTTATGGATATTTATTTGGGTCTTGTTATAATATTAGGAAATCCTTGGGACCGAGATATATACTTATAAGGATATACTACGTGTGTGGAGTTGATTCCAAATACTATTGGGATGATGGAAAAATAAAACTTATGGGTATTGATGATTTAAGGGATTGATTAAGAGCTTAATGCTAATCAGAAATAGATTATTTATGATTGGTAAACAAGTAATACTGCTAACCGGAAACGAGATCTTAAGATCAAGTGAGGAATTTAGTTTTCTTGAAAGAATTATTTGTAGGAATAGTTGATGCAAAGGAACAAGTTTTAAGTAAAACTATCTCTTGTGAAAGTATTAAGGAAACTCGTGAAATGGATGTGATTATAGAAGAAACAGACAAAAAGTGGGAAAATAGACATCCATAGTGGTTTAATGGATTTCATGAATACTCTTGGGCATGTTTTATCCAGTTAAGAATGAGGGTTTCAGAGTTTATGAAAGTGAGAAAACAAATGATTAGTGAAATTTATACAAATTAATGGAAATTGGAATTTAAGTTGGATTTATGGAGACTATGTCCGAAATATGTAATAGGTCCTTGATTATGGTTAGTACTTGCTCTCTGAGTATCGATATATATATATATATATATATATATATATATATATATATATATATATATGTGTGTGTGTGTGTGTGTGTGTGTGTGTGTGTGTAGCCTCGATTTGACTACGTGTTATAATAGTGATAAGTGAATTCGCGGACGAATTCTTTTAAGGAGGGTAGAATGTAACGACCCGAAACCCCGGCACTATTTTTAGTCATAAGTTGAGCACTTGTGGGTGACGACCCGTCCTAATTTTATATAAATTTTACACTGAATATTATTTTATAATTTAAATTTTGTTAGTTTGATTATTTTAAAAGGACTTATTTGATTCTAGTAAAATATTAAATCAAAGTATTTGAGTTGCAAAAAGATTTATTAGCTTAACTAGAAGCTAAAATAGTTGAGTTAGTATTTGTGATTAATGACAAGGGGTTTAAGTGTTAAAGTTGAAACCTTGGGGTTTAAATGTAATTGATCAACCTTGAGGGGCCTAAGTGTAACTTGGCAATTATTTAACCCATTTACCCGATCTCTCTCCTTCTCTGCGACACTTTCCCGATTCTCTCCAAATTTTCTCCATTTCTACTCCTTCTGTTCTACGAGGAGTTCATCCACTCTTTATTCAATTACTCCTTAAATATTTCTCTGTTTCAAGATCCGACTTCACCAAAATGTTCGTGGCGTCGAGTAGATCAAGTCCAGCTATTCAGAAAAATATGTCATCGGTATTATTTTCGGTACTATTTTTGTAACAAGTAAGTTACTTACCCCTTTTCTTGTATATTAACGCTCATAATTATGATCTATGATGCTTGGGTTGTTAATTGTTGGTTTATTGGGAAGTTTGGAATTTATTTGTATTTTGGGTAATTTTAGGATAAATTGTTGTTGGGTTCCAATCGTGGTATAAATGGTTTGTTGTTGTTATGGAAAGCTTTTATAAGCTTAGAGGTCATTTTTAGACTTCATTATACAAATTAGATATTGTGAATTACAGGTGAAATCCGGGTTGGATGAGTAGTAATGGACCACAAGTACCATTTGTTAACTTTGATATCACTCTCTATATGTATTTTGGTTCTTGTCTGAAACTAGGTTTGAGTAAAAAATGTTGTGTTTGAGTGTTAGGACGAAAGGAGTAAAATCCTGGTAGTTCGATGATGTTGTGCGGCCGCCCAAATTTGGGTGTGCGGCCGCACAATCTTCTGAAAGGTTTTGTTCTTGAAAAATATCAAAGTGTGCGACCGCACAAGTGATGTTGGGCGACCGCACAGGTGCCCTGTACTCTGATGATTTCTAAAATCAATGTTTTTAGGTTCCGACTTGGTCTAGAACTTAAGTGTTGACCTTGAATAGCTAGATAGACTGGATGTGAGCTAACTAGCTCCGAAGATTGTTCAGAAATGGGTATAATTAATGTGAATTAGCTTTAGGACGTAACTAGGAGTACGGGTCTTAATTGTGATTGAAATAACTCAACAATTATATGAATGTGTTGACATCCTTTTTAGACATTTAATGTGCTAAATGCGTACTTGTGTATGTGAATGATTACATGCCAAATTCTTGAAGAAAAAAATGGCTAGTCCACTACTTTTGGATTAGTTCCAAGTTGAGATTTGTTTCCCGTTATTTCAAATCAAGTAAATATTACTTGTGTGAATTTTATGTGAGTCCAGCTGGTTTACTTGTCGGGGGTGTATAGGTTTGCGCATATTGTGAGAGCTGGGGCTAGCAATAAACGTAGGCCTATGCATCTGTGGCCGTTGCTCTTACTTTTGGCCAAAGTAAGGGTCTTGCTTCCCTAATTATTGGAGCATCATGCACAATAGTTAGATAGCTATTATTTTGTTCTTGGGTTGGGATACTGGGTAACAGGTCTCCATCAATATTGTGAAGCTACATAAAAAATGAGAGCTGACTTCAACATCGTCAGTTATGGTATATGAATGGGTTGGAGGAATAAGGTGCAAGAAATATCCATTGTAATGTGTTCTTCCGCTTTACGTGTTGCATCATGGGTTGGTATAACTGCCCGCTTTGTATGCTACTTGATATTACATGTTACGTGATATTATTTCTTGTTTCATAATTACATGTATGCATATCATGTAGTTAATGTAGTAACTTACTGAGATTTTATCTCACCCCGTTTCTTTTTATCTTTGTTTTTTTTTTCCTTAACCCCCCCAGGAAGCAAGTGATAGTATGTTGTGAGATCGCATGTGGCTGAGATCTGTCGAGCAGGTTACCTTCTCTTAGGGTAGTGCTCAGTGGCACTTTTGTACATCATTTGTTGAGATCGTGGTCGTATAAAGTATGTATGTAGAGTTGTACTTTGGGTATATTTGCTATTAGATGTTCTTTCTTCTGCATTTGTAAGTTGTCTCCGAATTTTAATCTCGTTGAGGTGTTGTTTGATGGTATTGGTTTTATAGTTGGATTCACGCGCCCGGTTTGGTATTTAGTATTTTGGAGTTGCATATTATGTAAATCTTATATACATGGAATTATTGATTTTCGGGGCGTGACATGTCATTTATAAGAGTTTGACCAAAATTTGACCGAATAATATTTTTTTTTCTTAATAGTTGAAAGAATCGACTCTTATATGTCATTTATAAGAGTTTGACCGAGATTTGACCGAATAATATTATGTTTTTTTCTTAAAAGTTGAAAAAATCGACTCTTATATATTAATTATTGGTCTTATATGTCATTTATAAGAGTTTGACCGGGATTTGACATAATAAAATTATATATTTTTCTCAAAAATTGAAAAAATCGACTCTTATATGTTAATTATTGGTCTTAAATGTCATTTATAAGAGTTTGACCGAGATTTGACCGAATAATATTATTTTTTTCTTAAAAGTTGAAAAAATTGACTCTTATATGTCATTTTATAAGAGTTTGACCGAGATTTGACCGAATAATATTATTATTTTTTTCTTAAAAGTTGAAAAAATCAACTCTTATATGTTAATTATTGGTCTTATATGTCATTTATAAGAGTTTGACCGGGATTTGACCGAATATTATTATTATTTTTTCTTAAAAGTTGAAAAAACCGACTCTTATATGTTAATTGTTGGTCTTATATGTCATTTATAAGAGTTTGACCGGGATTTGACAGAATAAAATTATATATTTTTCTCAAAAATTAAAAAAATCGACTCTTATATGTTAATTATTGGTCTTATATGTCATTTATAAGAGTTTGACCGAGATTTGACCAAATAATATTATTTATTTTTCTTAAAAGTTGAAAAAATCGACTCTTATATGTCATTTATAAGAGTTTGACCGAGATTTGACCGAATAATATTATTATTTTTTTCAAAAGTTGAAAAAATCATCTCTTATATGTTAATTATTGGTCTTATATGTCATTTATAAGAGTTTGACCGGGATTTGACCGAATAATATTATTACTTTTTCTTAAAAATTGAAAAAATAGACTCTTATATGTTAATTGTTGGTCTTATATGTCATTTATAAGAGTTTGACCGAGATTTGACCGAATAATATTATGTTTTTTTCTTAAAAGTTGAAAAAATCGACTCTTATATGTTAATTATTGGTCTTATATGTCATTTATAAGAGTTTGACCGAGATTTGACCGAATAATATTATTTTTTTTCTTAAAAGTTGGAAAAAATCGACTCTTATATGTTAATTATTGGTCTTATATGTCATTTATAAGAGTTTGACTATGATTTGACCAAAAAAGTAAGGGTGAGAGGAGATATGAGGGCATTTTAGTCATCTTGCATCTTTTTGCAAGTGAGGGGTGTCTCTGGTATTAGTGATCTGTTGAGTCCTTATTTAGAATATAAGTTGGTAGTGAGGGGCTCTAGAGTCCCAAGCCCCATTACTTTTTCTATAAATATGTGTTACAATTATGTATAAACATTATTACATATAAGTAACAAGTTTGTTACATTTTAGTTGTAATAAGTATTACTTTTGGCAAACGAAGAAAACATAGAAAAAGCACTGTTACTTTTCTGTATATATGTATTACTTTTATGTATACAAACTGTTACTTTATATGTATACAGTCATTACATTAAGTTATAGTAACTATTACTTTTGACAAACCAAAAAAAAATAAAAATATATATATAATTTTTTTTTTAAAAAAAGCAATTTTTTTGGGGCCTATGAGAGGCTGCCACGTGGCAGGGTCGACCCCTGAGTCCTGGAGCCGGTTCAATGGGCCGGGTCGGCGGGTCAAAAAAACCCGTCTCATGGATGAGACGGGTATTGCATGTGTGCACGGAAGTTTTTGTCTTTCTTTTTTCGTTTATTTACATGGAAGTTAATCAATACCAATTTGGATTTTCAAAATATAAAGTTTTTCTTATTGTTAGAGACAAATATCTCACATTGAGAATTAACTAGCCAAGCATTGACTATATAAAGATCCTGGACTACTCCTCCCATTGTCAATTGGTTTTGGGATGAGACTTCAGACTTATCACTTACAAATTGACGAATCCATCTATAGGTATAGAACCTCTAACCTATAGGAAGGAACACATGATATTAAAAAAAAAAATAAAAAAAAATCAGCTGCTACATTTGTGTTTCTTTTTTGTTTGAGATAAATGTTTATCCTTTATTCAAAATATAAAAATTTAAAGAGCATTTTAAATATTAAATAATTTTCAACCAGTCTCTTTAATTGGAAGGTTTTGCAAAACAAATTATTCCAAAGGGTCGAAAGGGGCTAAGAATAATATTAGGGGCACAAAAAAGTCACAAAATTTGCTCATAAAATCCTACGTGTAATAATTTTATTGGTGTTTTTAAATAGAGTGTGGCGGGTCCATTATCGATGCAACCAATAAAATATCGTCACTTCATTTTGTGAGCAAGATTTTGTGAGCTTATTTTGTGCCCCTAACATTGCTCAAGGGGCTAAACATCATCTTCATCTAATCTAATGTGCTTTTGTTGGAACAAATTGTGATCCCCGAATACTACACTAATATTCAGAATAAGATTGAGGAAAAAGATGAAGGCGGAAGCGAGGTATTACCTGTTGAATCTATAGTCAAAAATGAAGGGAGAAATGAATAACAAGAAGATGTAGGGAAATGGCTCTTCTAAATGATGAATGTCTTCTTTAATCTCTCAAGTACTTCCAATGAAGAGAATTTAGGAGAGAATATAAGAAATGTAGTCGTCTTAAGGGTTGATGGAAGACCCTTTATATAGTAGACTTGGTGACATTTCATTTAGGGACCACACCTATTCATTTCTTAAGCAATGTCAATTTACCATTTTGCCCATCATAAATAGATAAATTACATTTCAGGGATTCTACACATTGACTATGTTTGACTATACTTTATATTAATATTATAGACATGATTTTATTTATGGAAGTGCTAAATAACTTGTGTTGCAAGCCATAATGATCTAACAGCTTTCACTTGATTTACACTATAATAATTGTATTTCAAAAAAATTGTACATTAAACCAAATTTATAACCTACTTTGTGTCCAATCGGTGCTTTAATCTGTGAATTTAGGATCAAAATAATAAATTTATTAAAGTACAATGATTTTTATATGTCATTAAAAAATTACATTTGTCAAAATGAAAGTAATCCTATAAATACTGTGTACTAAAACGAACTTAGATAACTACTCCCTCCCATAGTATATGTTCACTCTCTCATTTACACGTATATTAAGAAATGGTTGAAGTTATGTACTAGTGTTGTGAGTATGAAAAGTAAGGTATGAGAAAGAATGTGTGGTAGAGAATAATAAGTTGATTGGTGTTGTGAGTATAAAAATAAAGTAAGATATAGAATGAGTCGGAAGAGTACTAAAGATTTTATGTCATTTTATAAAATGGACAGATACTCTCGGGACCGACTAAAAAGAAAAAAATAGACATATAATCTGGGACATAGAGATTACTAGTATTTATTTATTTTTTAGTATTTATTTATTTATTTATTATTATTATTTTTTTTTTTTTAGAGACAGGCCAACGTAAGTATTAAAAAGAAATCGGTTTGGGTTTTATTGTTATTGTTCTCACTCGCTTCAGTCTATTTCCTCTCATCAAGCGACGTCTCCGTTGCCGGTCGTTCTTCATCTGCCGCCGCTGCCGCCGCAGGTATATTTTCTTCCCCAATCCTTCTGTCTTTAGCTAATCCCCATAATAGTTTTGATATTTTTTCTATGCAAATATTGCAACACCTTAAACCACATTTGATTCAACTTTTTTCTCTCTGCAATTTGTACAAAAGCTCACAATTTCGTGCAGTCTAGATGTGCTCAAGTTACACAGTATCAATTGGATTAAACATTTCAACATCATGGCAATGAGTTCATAAGCATGCCAAGTTTAATTTTACCTATATTTTAGTTATGCCTTAGCTCACAAACATCGATTTTGAGGTTTTATTGTGAGCTTGTATACTATACAAATCATACAACTAAATCAAAGCAGAAATGTTGAGTGCCCAATCCCTAGTTTAATCTCCCTCGAATCACACGGTTTCACTCTTTCTATATATCGATTTGCTATCTTGGTTTCCCAATTCTTTATTTAATCTCCCTCAAATAACTTTGACATTTCTCTTCTATCCAATTGACGCTCAAAAACCCTAGTTTTTTGTACTCTCTGATTTAAAGTCTCAATATTTTTATTTTTCCGAATCCGTTTCAAAACCTTTTTCTCAAAGTAAGGATCAGGGGCTTGTTAAGGTGCTGGTCCATATTTGATTTGGGTTTCTTGTTTTCGAGGTATGGTGCGATTTTCGTAGTTTGTTCATTGATTCATTCTTGAATTTTACGTCTATTTGGGTTGTCTACCGAATTGTTTGATTTGGTTGGTTTGTAGTTATTTCCTTCATTCAATTTTCTTGTAGTTTGGATTAGCAAAGTGTATTAATTTGGTTGAAAATTCAGGTTAGTGTGGGTTTTTAATTGATTCTTTAGTTGGGTTGGGTCTTACTTTGATGGGGAGTATATATATATTTTTTTTATATATATATATATATATATATATATTTTTTTTTTTTAATTTCTTGGAAGGTTTGAAGATCAAAATGATATGAACAACCAATTTTAGTTGTAATGGTTACTCATTTCACAATTTGTGATTAGCTCAATTCAATTATGTACGTTGTAGCATGCGTTAAGTAAGCGAGCTGCTCAGAGTTAGTTGAAAAAGAAGACATTTTTATCTTTTATCCCTTTTTTGGTTGACGTCCAAAAGTTGTTTGAGCATTTTTTCTCATTTGTGGTTTGTGTATAGAGAAACTCATTTGATTTTAAATGGGAATAAAAAGAGAATCTGGTTAAGTAATGAGATTCTGGGGGAAAAGTTACGAGATTAATGACATTGAGTTTCTCTGGAAGTGGAGAAGGATGAAGAAAAAAAAGTAACTATTGAAAATTGAAATGAAAGGCTCACTTTGCAAATTGGTTTTCACTTATTGTTGTTGATGCAGCCTTTGTTTAGGTTTTTTCGCTTTACATATGAGTAGCAAATGACTTCCCTTCTTTCCAGTTTCACATCTAGGAATGCTAGTATAAATGTATCTTGAATAGTTGTATAGATTATTATTACCGATTAGATTGAATTGGTCTCATTTGTAGCAAGCCAATTCGAGTAGCAAATGACTTCCCTTCTTTCCAGTTTCACATCTAGGAATGCTAGTATAAATGTATCTTTCATTCACTCAGCTGTACCTCTTAGTTACCTGTTGTGCCATAATTCCTACTTATCATTATCGCTTTGGCATGATTTGTTCAGAATTCTGTCTCAGGCACACACACACTTGGGAGAAGCTCTATCAATTGCATACTGATTCCTGAATATGAATAGCTTCGGGCAAAGAGACTTCAACAATGGTAAACAGAGACAATTTAACAGAGACGAGGAAGAAGAAGATGATGATGAAGAAGAAGACAATGGGAGAGATCTTGAAGCGTGGGAGAGAGCCTATGCAGAAGATAGGTCATGGGAGTCTCTACAAGAAGACGAATCTGGATTCCTCCGTCCCATTGATAATCAAGCCATACACCATGCTCAGTACCGTCGCCGAGTCCGCTCCCTTTCTTCGGGTTCAGTCAGTTCTCGTATCCAAAAGGGGCTAATTCGCTATCTTTACCTTGTCATTGATCTCTCTCGGGTAATTACACATGATCAATTTTGCACCATTGTTCGAATACTAGCATTACTTAATTGCTTCATGTTTATTCTAGTAAATGAGTTTCAATTCATTGTTATGAGTTTCAGTGCTGAATTGTGCAAATTTTTAATGCTACATAACTAAGTAATTAGGTAATAAGATCAAATTGTAGATAGTAATCATGTTAGATGTAAATTTTAGCACAGAAGCGCAATGCTTAGTTGGGATGGAAGTGCATCTGGATAGATGCACTTTTAGTTGAGAGCAGTCCCATCCGTAAAAGAAAATATTCATGGTTCAAATTTGTAGTATTAGATGGAGCATTTCCAAGCGATCAAAAGCCAGGATGCTGTTTCAGAAGTATTTAGATTCCGTTTCATGTTACTTTCTATCTATTTGATAAAGATTGAAGTTTAGGTTGATATGCACATGAAATAAAATTTATGTGCATATCAATATTTTAAGTTGATTGTTGAAAGCCAATTCATGATTCTTCTCTTCTGATGGTGGTTGTCTTCTCTTTCAGTTATATAGATACATAAATTTACTCGCATAGAAGAAATCAGGGAGAAGATTTTGTAGATGCTCTAGATAATGGAGTAACATTGCCATTAATAATGTAACTACCACTAGTTTCTTTTATTTTTCTATAACTTTAAAGTTTTTGCTTTTTGCTTATATTCATCAACTATCCCTTTGCAGTGAGAGAGTCTCCTTACCCTTTCTAGCTTGAGTACATAAAGAATCTCGTGTTGAAACTTTGGTCAATTTTTTTGACAAAGCCTTCTAGTAACATGTTGCACTCTATCAAGAAATCATAATTTGTTAAGCAAAAGTTCAAGTTCAAATGTTCCCACAAAATATTCTTCTAAACTGCAAAATAATACGAAAAAAAGAATTCTTGAATGATTTATTTTCTGAAGGAAGTAGCTTATAGGCTTATAGCTCACCAGAAATGGTTGTAGGTTTGGATATTGATGTTTTATTTAGCTCAAAATAATTCTGGCTGTGAAATTGTATAGGTGTAACTCTTTTTGTTCAGGTTCATGCTTCATGCTTCATTTTCTTTATTGTTTCTTGTAGTTGATTCATTATTTTACAAACTATACCATGTAGGCAGCTGGAGAGATGGATTTTCGACCAAGCAGAATGGCAGTTGTTGCAAAACAAGTTGACGCCTTTATCCGTGAGTTCTTTGACCAAAATCCTTTGAGTCAAATTGGCTTGGTTACAATAAAAGATGGGGTTGCTCAGTGCTTAACTGACCTTGGGGGCAGTCCAGAATCTCATATAAAAGCTCTGATGGGAAAGTTGGGGTGCTCTGGTGATTCTTCTCTTCAAAATGCCTTAGATCTTGTACATGACTTTCTAAATCAAATCCCATCGTATGGTCATCGTGAAATTCTCATCTTGTATTCGGCTTTGAGTACTTGCGATCCTGGGGATATTATGGAAACCATTCAGAGATGCAAGAAAGCTAAAATTAGGTGCTCAGTTATTGGCCTTTCTGCAGAAATTTTCATATGTCGACATTTGTGCCAAGAAACTGGTGGATCGTACTCGATTGCGTTGGATGAGGTCAGTACAAGGGGTGGGGGAGGGGTCATTGTTTTTTATTTACTCACTCCGTCCCATAATAAATGTCGCACTTCCTTTTTCTGGTCTGTCTGATAATAAATGTCATGTTTCGAAGTAAGGAAAGAGTCTTGGTGCATTTTTGCCCATGTACAAGCAATGCACCAACATGTAAATCACATTTCTTAAAAACATTGACTAGTCAAATGGGACATGTATTATGGGATGGTGGGAGTATTTATACATACATGTATACATACTTACTTCCATACATGCACATGCACATATACTTGCACAAATACATGCATTTAGACATGCACAAATACATACTCCCTCTGTCCCGCCCGACTTAGGATTCTTGGTCAAGCAATTTATACTTTGACCAACAATTTGAACAAAAATAATTATCTTAATGAAAATCTAAAAACAGTTATTTAGTTTATTATTAATCGTGATACAATAACAAGTTTTAAATTTTTATTAGCATCATTATATTTCTTCAAATATTTGATCAAAGTATAAATTGTTTGACCAAGAATCCTAAGTCGGGTGGGACGGAGGGAGTATACATTTACATATACATATCTTTATATTGATATAGTGTATATCTTTTCGTATGTGGTCTTGTTTAACTCCAATTTTCTGTGCCAGCATCACTTGAAAGAGCTTGTGCTAGAGCATGCACCGCCACCTCCAGCCATAGCTGAATTCGCAATATCAAATTTGATAAAGATGGGATTCCCGCAACGAGCAGCGGAGGGCGTGATCTCAATTTGTTCGTGTCATAAAGAGGCTAAATCTGGTGGTGGTTACACTTGTCCGAGGTGCAAAGCACGAGTTTGTGAGTTGCCTACTGAATGCCGTATCTGTGGGTTGACTCTTGTCTCTTCTCCCCATTTGGCAAGATCATATCATCACTTGTTTCCAATAACTCCATTCGATGATGTATCTCCGTCAGCTCTTCTCAAGTACCCAAAAAAGAGCTGTTTTGGTTGCCAGCAAAGCCTCCTTAATCCTGGTAAGTTTCAACAACTTAGCATAGTTAAATAGTATCCCAACTACTCACTCTGTCTTATAATAAATGTCACACTTGACTTGTCAACGTTTTTAATTGATGTGCTTTACTTGTTTGGTTATTGATTGCACAATGGTAAAACTGCACTGAAACTCTTTCCTTCTTTAGAAATGTGGCATTTGTTTTGGGACATACCAAAAAGGAAAGTGCGACATTTGTTATGAGACGGAGATGTGAATACCCGAACCGTATGCGCCTTGGCATTGGATCGGGGTAGTCACAGGAGGGAGTATTTAGAACTGAGAACCTTGCGGTGCATATTTTTCTATTGACGCTGTTGCTTGATGACTACACTAGTGCTTCCTATTGCATCAAAGTAGACATAAGCATATAGTCTTAGTAAAATTCGTATTGACTTGAATTAGATAAATATTGAAGAGGGGTTAGCAGCTTGCTGAAGGAAAATATGGGTTGGGTCTCAGATGCTCTCCTACTTATATACCAGTACAAATGATTATGCTACACAACTTCCCTTTACAACTAATTTCTTTCCCCCTTGTTTAATGCTCTCAAGTCTCTTTAGCCATATCAGTTTCCAGTTTTCCATGTTTTTCTTGTTTTTACTCTCTACTACATATGTACGCATGCATATAATATGATGTGGGTGTGTAGTTGTGCGTTGTATGCTGTGATGCTTGGACCCTTCAATTTCGCCAAAGGTACCCGTGTCCACAAGACACGATATGGGTGTGGGTGTGGATATTTTACAATACATTTGGTGTAAAATATTAAGATTTTGGAAGATCCGACACTCGGATTGGTACCCTTGTCAAACACTCGTACCCCGATGTTACGGGGTCATTTTGCCGAGTTCCCACTCCCTTTCGCTTCTCAAGGCGTTTATTCTAAATGGTCCTGCTGTTGCGGCCGGCGCTCATTTGCGCAGAAATTAATCGAGCTCCGTTTGATCTCCTAGAAGCTCAAGGTGATTGCTTTGCTCGCCTCCGCTCTCCCTCATTCCACTCTTCCAGCCCTAACAAAATTGTTAGCAGAAGAAACAAATACTCCCTCCGCCCCAAAATGATCTTCACCCTTTTTTTGCCGTTACTACGAAGGAACTTTGAGCAATAATTTTAGGTTGATTTAATTATACTAATGAAAATCTGATTTTTTTTATTGATACACCATCAATAATACTATCAATAACAAGGTTTAGATTTTCATTTGGATAATTAAATCAACCTAAAAGTATTGCTCAAAGTTCCTTTGTAGTAATGACGAAAAAAGTGTGAAGATCATTTTGGAACGGAGGTAGTATCTCAGTTTACCTTGTTGAATCTCTCTTTTAGGTATGAAAAAGGTAGATTGGATCCTTTTTTGGTTAAGAAAATTTTTCGCCTGTGACCCACGCCTTTGACTGATCACTTCCTAAAGGGTCGACTCTAAATAGGCCTTTTGGTACCATCCTGATCACATATTATCATCGTCTTTGGAGGCCCATCATGGTGGTGGAAAACCGATCCTATCACAGGTTGTCTGTAGCTAAAAATATTAAGGGTAAATGTCTATCGTGTTATTGCTAGTAGACATCAAACTTAAAAGGTTCCTTGGTAATATCGTAAATAAAAAAGGTAGGTCAAGAGAGAAATGTTCAGTAATTTGCTTACAAACTTTTAAACTACTTACCTCCATCAGCACCACTACCTGCAGCCCTTCACTCATATTATAGAAATCAAAATTGGGTTAGAATCTTATAACAAGCTCAAGTACAACAAACACTCCCGCCACCTTTTCCCACAACTTATCGCCAACTGAATTAAGGAATGCAGAATTCTTCGAACTTCCCTGTACTTGTACTCAGAGACCAAATATGGCCATAGGCGCACCTGCGAAGCCTTTGGCCTTTCTTCAACATGAAATCCCTACAACCGGGCCAACTAGAGCCATCATATCTAATCCGTCGCTAAGAAGTGAATCAAATTTTAATGGGTTAAAAAAATTTGGTTCCTGGCAACAAGAACCCAAACAAATGAAGTACTCCCTCCGTCCCAGTTTAAAGTTCTTAGTTTTTTTGTTGTTTGTCTGAACTCTGAAGGATCTTTGAGCAATAATTAAAGGTTAATCTAACTATCCAAATGAAAAAGCTAAAACTTGTTATTGATAGTATATATGATGGTCTATCAATAACTAGTTTTAGATTTTCATCTGGATAGTTAGATTAACCTTCAATTATTGCTAAAAAAATCCTTGAGACAAACAGCCAAAAAACTAAGAACCTTAAACTTGGATGGAGGTAGTATTTGATTTTTGTAGCATCCATATATCTTATAATAATTGATACGCCCTCCGTCCCAAAATGATCTTCCCATCTGACTATTCAAACTTTTTAAGGATATGAACACTTGCTTCACTAGTTATGTTTTGTTTATGCACTTTTAAGCCTACATTGTAGGGATGACCAAACCGGCCCGAAACCGGACCGGAACCGGAAAACCGGACCGGAGAAGCCCGGAACCGGAGCGAACCGGTGAGTTAACCGGAACCGGTGTAACCAAGGGCCGGTTAAGGTTCACATAAATGGCGAACCGGAACCGGCATTGGTCATCCCTACTACATTGTAGAAACGGGAAGAACTTCTTGGGACAATGAAAAATGGGAAGATCATTTTGGGACGAAGGGAGTAATATATTTTGGTAGCATGCTTTGAATTGAGTAGGCTACTCAAGAACCCAAATGAATTATTGTGAATGAATGGTATCTACCATTAGGGATGGCAACAGGTCGGGTTCAGATCGGATCATGGTCGATCCGAATCTCAAATATACTGATCCGGACCCGATTCGATCCGAAAATTCAAGAAACCGTGACCGACCCGAATCTTATTAAAAGTCTATTTTTTAATAGCAAAATTAATTAATTAAAATATATTTTTAAGCACAATGTTGAATGTTGTATGGAAAATAGTCTAAAATCATTCAAATCTCACTTACAAACACAAATTAGAAAAAATAAATTTAAGATAATATTAAAAATATTTAAAATTTACCTTTTATTAAGGGTTCGGGTCGGATCGGGTTCAGATCGGATCATTATGGTTCGGATTGGGTCGGGTTCGGATCGGATCATCAACATGATTCCGAATCCGATCCGAACCCGCTCGGGTTTTAAAAATTGCCAACCAAACCCTATTTTTTCGGATCGGATACGGTCAAATTGCCATCCTTATCTACCATCCACCATTAACTGAAATAGGAACAACGCAGCATTGTCAAGCAGATGGTTCTTGGTTTCTGCAACTCTTGGTCCTTGCTACTTTCTTCTTCATTATTCATGTTCCTCTGTAAATAGAACCATTTGACTATTATGTATATTCCTCTGTAATTGATTGGAATACGGGGTTTCATCTACATGTCAGAGGCAAATCGTTATAGTAGGTTATAGTCTTAAGTATTTCCTCTTTTTCCTTTATGGTATTTCCATTGCTGGAGTAAGGAGCAGGTGGGGCAAACCTTAGAGTTTGTGAAAGGGAAGGTTAATACATGCTCCCTGTTTAACTTGTAGAAGGTAAAACACACATCGAATCTAAGTGACACCATTTGGTCCGGTGTAGGTTTGTAAACAGATGAGATATTATGAGATACAGTGCTTATTATTGTTACTTTTTGATGATCCGTCCCAAAATGAATGTCCAAAAATTTCCAAATTTACTCTTGATCAAGAGAAAATTTGAAATTTTGTGGACATTCGTTTGGGACGGAGGGAGTATTTGTTGATGTACGACACTTATTTTATCCCAGTTTATATCATTAAGTTGATTAATGAATCAATATTGAGAATGGATCTATTTAACGTAAAACTATTCTCCCTTCATTTTACTTGTAAAAACTAGAACTAAGATTCTGAGAATTTGTTTGATTTGGTCAGTCTGAAGTGCCTCAAATATTGATTGAAAATTTCTTTTTATTTGATTCCTGCGCAGGAAACTTGCCTGGCTCGTGTGTTGCATGTCCAAAATGCAAACAAGTATTCTGTCTGGATTGCGACATATATGTTCATGAGAGCTTGCATAATTGCCCTGGTTGTGAGAGCTTGAGGAATCATTCCAAGTCCGTCTAAGCTGATATGATATTGTGCCGCAAAAAAATGCTTGGGATTTTCAAGCTAATGTCAAATTATTCAGCAAATTCCTTTGAGAATCCCGCACTTCATCAGTTTGATAAATCATACTAAAATGATCTAATGTTGTTATTGCCAGTTCTTAAATTTGGTTATCTTGTTCGGAAACTGTTGTCAGTAGGAGGGAAAAGGAGGAACAGACCGATCGGATATAAACATACCCAAATTTTATTGAGTGGGTATCTTTGAGCATAAGCTCTCACCCATCTTTCTGTGTTATATTCCATACCCCCTCCGTCCTAAAATGATCTTCACGTTTGACAATTAGGAAGATCATTATTGGGACGGAGGGAGTATTTAGTTGTATAAACAAGAGGAAAAAGTGTTGATGAGTTTTGGCTGCAGATTAGATCATTGTTAGTTATTTCAACCTTTTGTTCTAATTTATTTAACTTTCGACCAGTATTAATTTGATATTGTACATTTGAATAAGTGTTGTGATTATTATTTTTGTTCAATATGAATTTAAAATTTAATTAGTTAAATTGTGTATAAAATTATTTAGCGTTTTATATTTTTCTTACAAACTCCTCAAATTTGTCTATATTTTTAATAAACAATTAATAATATAATTGTTTATTTATTTATGTAATGACTATTTATTTTCATTTTTAATATTTTATATTACAGTAATTATTTATTTTTTAATATTTTATATTAAAGGTTGAAATAATAAAAAATTATTTCAACCTTTAAGTTTAATTATTTTCATTAAAACCTTTAATAGCTTATATCAATCATAAATTCATCCATTTTGCTGATCACGTGTCATGCACATAATATTTAACTGACATTTCTAACAGAAATTGTTAAAAATCCCAAAAACAGAAATTGTTAAAAATCCCAAAAACTGGCGAAAAATTTAGATTTTGAGTCCGACTATAGCTAAAACATGAAGCCCCGTTTAAAATTTAGATTTTGAGTTACTACCAATACACTCCCTCCATCCTACCTCACTTGAGACTCAACTTGGGCCGGCTCTAATACCATATTAGAATTAAGTCCTCATCCCCTTAAAAGACTTTGTTAAAGAATGAGGTTAGTCAATCTATATAGTTTATCAATTTTACTCTCCAAGTTGATGTGGGATATATATGAGGCTTCAACAAGCTTAAATTATAGAAATGAGAAGAATTTTTTGGGACAATGAAAAAAAGGCAAATGAGAAGATCATTTTGGGACGGAGGAGTATATGATTTATTAGTAAGCACTAGAAAATCTGAGAATACGGATCCATGTAAGAAAATCAGAGACTGATTCCGTAGTTGTGATTTTCTTGAAATTCTAATTAATAGAGCTCCAACCCATTGAAAAAGGCCATAAGAACAAGTAATCAGCCACATAAATTTCGTTTCAAGATCTTTCTACATTTGATTTAATTGAAGTTTTACTTTCTTATTGGCACCATAGATTACACCAACATTACACAGTAGACTAACTTCTTCTAGCTATCACAATAGATTAAGACAGAAAATTAAGGGTAAAAAAATGATTTTAAAAAGAATTACATATATATATATATATATATATATATATAGAACTTTAAACTGGGACGGAGGGAGTATATAATTTCGAAGAAGACCGAATCCATCATTACCAAAATTCTCAGTTCCGTTCGCTTGTGTTTTTGTTTATGGGCCACAACTTACTGAAAGTCTTCTTATGCTTACTAGGAAGTGCACGAATCGTCTTGATCCTCGATGATTTAATGATCCCATCTGGAAAAGATTCATCTAAATCATCATCATCTTCGGCTAATTTCATCTTTAAAGTCGAAAGATTTGATTTTGGTGACTTGAGATTCGAGACGCTCCATTGATCATCTGGTGGCATAGTCTTGGTGGTACTGAATGAGCTTGTGTGCGTTCTTGATGGATCACTGTGTGTGGCTAGAAGTGCCTTGATGTTGCCGGGCAGTTCAGTTACCTGACCTCCTCCTGCCATGGCTGCGCGAGCTTGCTCAAAGAAGAGGACTTGGATCACTACTCTGAGTGGGAGCAGCTCGTTTTGAGCTGCGTGCATGGATATTTTCATGGATAACTTTTTGCAGTCGAGAATTCTGCATAGACGCTTTCTTTCGCTCTTGCTGAGATTTGGGTGTG
The DNA here is from genome assembly GCA_026119855.1 of Campanula takesimana. Taxonomy (NCBI): domain Eukaryota; kingdom Viridiplantae; phylum Streptophyta; class Magnoliopsida; order Asterales; family Campanulaceae; genus Campanula; species Campanula takesimana. The sequence goes on along the minus strand of JAOWBW010002020.1, from coordinate 39,883 downwards.
CCTGGATTTCAAACATAAGATCAGTTCAAACTTATTTTCTTACCCCCTCCGTCCCAAAGAGCAAATTTGGTCATTCATTTTGGGACAGAGGTAGTGATTGTCATAAGGATCCCCATATCTCTAAGTTGACCCCTTATTAAACTGACACCTCTAAAATTCATAACTAAGGAAACCCCCATGTTTCCCATTTGAACTCCCTTTCTCTGCAGACCCTCCTCCTCCCCCATCTGTATATTAACTGCGACAATGCCGCCCCTATTCAATCAAGTATGTCAAAATCAAACTCACACGCACTCTTTCTAACTCCATAACAATCAAAATCACCGATCAAAATACAACTTTTTCCATCTCAACGCACCCTATATTCATCAAGATTTGATTTTCCCATGCTCCCGCATCACCCAAACAGAGAACCAATCAAGGAACTATACAATGCAGTGTGGTTGTAAATCAGCTCCTTTTTACTTGAACAATGATGAAATTTGTTGAAAAATTGCTTTTCTCTACCCTTTTGAGTACAGTGAACAATCAAGGCTAATCTTTGAACACAGTCATACCCTTTACTGTTACGGACAAATTTTCAAAACAAGTTTCAGAAAATGCTAATTATAATCATTAACAAAAAGCACAATTATGTGAACAAAACGTTGAAGAACAGCTCATTCTAGTCATGCTGTCGAATGCTATTATTATAGTTATTGATGCTTTCATTTCTGTCTCTTTCCCCTTAATTTCACATTGACGTCTACGTGCCTAAACTAGATACATTCTACCAAGTCAAACAAGATAAGTCAACCAAAACCTAATTCCAAACTAAAGCCCAAATATGACATGAACATCATTAGTAAGGTCAAGGAGTTGGTTGTTCACTAAAACGACAACGGCATATCATAAAATCTGACTGCTAACAGTCTTTCTGCTTACGAGGTTAAGACTGCATGCATTATAATCTTTCTGGACTAATAGAGAACTCTCAAGCACTAGACTCTCATTTTTACTTACATTGTCACATTCGTTTTCCAAATCTAACGTAACTACAAAGAAAAAGATCTTGGAAAAAAGTACCCCCTCCGTCTCAAAATGATCTTCCCATTTGCCATTTCTAATTGTCCCCAAAAAATTCCTCTCCTTTCTAAAATTTGGGATTAAAAATGCATAAACAAAACATGGCTAGTAAAGCAAATGTTCAAATTCTTAAAAAGTTTGAATAGTCAAATGGGAAGATCTTTTTGGGATGGAGGGAGTATAAACCAAGAAAACAGAAAAAAACAAAATAATCATAGGTGAATTACCTTAAGATAAATGTCGATGGCCTGTAAAGGTCATCATGATCAAGCCTTGAGAACTCTGGAATGGATTCTGCAAGTGCGAGAAATTTTGACATAGGCATATTAACATCTCGGGAAATCTCTTGCAGATAGCCATCCACGAGCTTTGCCACCTTCAGTTTTGAGCTATGTGAAGCAGAAGAAGATCTTCTACCCTCTTGAAATTCAAAAACATTGTCAGCTGACCGAGAACGTCTTCTCCGGTCAAAATCCCCCTTTGACCTTGGAGGACTAGTCGGTGGACTTTGACCCTGTAACATGAACTGCTCCAATATAGTCAAAACAATATCAACATCATAAATTGTTTCGTTCCCTATTGATAATGAGGGAATTAACAAATCCCCAACTGTGGCCTCTTCTAATTGAATTCCAATCCTTCTGGCTAATTCCATTCTTGAAGATGAAGAAGCTTTTAGTAAGTTGGCTGCCTTTAGAAGTTTAAGAAGGAAGCTGCAAGAAACAGCACCTCTTTCTATTGGCAGCAAACTAACTATTGATTCCAATAAAAGTCGATTTTTTGAAGCTAAGTCCGTTTTGGAATCAGATTCAAGCTCAAGGCTCATGGTTCTTGATACATTCGGAAGCCATCTAGATGCGTATATCCTTAAAGCCTCTCCAATAAGATTCGAGGGTACCTTCCCTCCCGATTTGAGGGCTATCATCGTCCTCCAATACAAGTCAATCCCGAGTTCTGCTATGTCCTCACCCCACCACCCTTTACTCATATTCTTATGCCTTTGACTCTCCGAAATGTCGTCTTTACCCTTCACTCTCTTTGACTGGCTGTGTGACAAGCTCACCTTTGAAGGGCGGGAAAGTACTTTCATTGCAACGGCTTCAATACACCTGCTCGTGATTCCTAGGTCTTCTGACCATAAGTGGTAGGCTTTGGTGCTTTGTAAGGTCAAGATTGTGTCTTTCCAGCCATTGAGAATGCATGAATTGAAGAAAACTTCAATTTTGTAAATTAGGTTTCCTTTGTCAACGTCTTCTGTCATTTGGAGGTACTCGGCTGCACAACGGGCTGATACAATGTTGTAGGCACTTAAGGTAATCGTGATTCCGTAGCAGAACTTTGCACATAATTCAAAGGCCTCGATTCCACCGGGAAAATCAGGGAGTTGGATTATTTGATGTTGAGAGGATTCTGGGTTTTCAGAACACAATCTCTGTAAACGCAGGCACTTGGAGAGCAGGGGAAACTGTTTTTGCAATGAAAATCGAGTTTAAACTAGAGGTAATACAACAAGAGATATGCTTGGCAACTCAACTCGAAGCGTTCAAACTGGATTTGGACGGACAATTTAATCTTTCAGGTCAAAATCCAGTTCTAAAACATGGAATTGAGTTGTCATACATATCATAACAAAATTTGTTCATTATATTCAGCAACTTTGACATAATTATAAGAATTGGGCACGATGAGGATTACCTTGTGAAGCAAATATCTACTCCCTTTCACTTGAACTATAAGATCACTAGACACCTCTGATGATATTGACCTGCATTCACCACAAAAAACACACACAAACACAGAATATGAACAAAAACACAAACTCAACTTTAAAAACACCTTAGTACCCAAAAACACACACAGCCAAAATACAAACTCGATTCAGCTAAACTCGGCCATCATCTCAATTACTCATACCTTACTGACTCAGTAGTAAAGAAAGTATCTGGCCGGGATCCGAGTTTCATAAACTTCATAATTGAGCCTTCTTTATGCCTTCTCAAGCAAACCTAAATCACCAGAGAGGTCTTTATCTCTTCTCCCATACTATGAACACAAATAACCCAATAAGCTGACTGATCAAAGCTTCAATCTTTCAAGAATTTCTCTCCAAACACAAAGCAAGTATATACATATATCTATCACCAAACACAAACACAATTAAGCACAACCCAAAACTTTTTTAAAAAAAAATAAAATTAAAAAAATACTCACTTTCTCAGAGTTTAGAAACCAAACAGAGCTCAACCAAGTTAAAGAAAAGAGTTTAACATGAAAAAGAATCAATTTTTCTAGGGAAAAGAAAGAGGGAATTTGGGAATCTTAAACTGATATAGAGGGAAATGAAAAGGGTTTGGTAGTTATATAGTTGCAACTTATTACTGCTTATAAATTCAGTCATAGTAAAACCCTAAATGCTAGAAATGACATAAACCCAGAAAATAAAACAATAAAAAGTTGCAGTAAATTCAATCAAGTTCAATAATTTATAATAACCCTTTATTTGATTTGGACATTCAAACAAAAAAACAGAATCAAAACCCACATCAATTCCATCTCAATCAACCTATATAATACCAAACATGACAATTAAAATTATTGAAATTTAAAAAAAAATAAAAAAATCAAAAGAAATAATGATAGCATTAAAATACTAGCACAAATTTACCAAAATTAGAAAGAGGTGGAGTAATAAAATAAGGCCAGAACCTGCAAGTTTAAGGTTGTTGTTTGTTTTAAAGAAAAATGAATTACTACTACAAATTGTTTGGGTAGTTTAAGGCTTACTTTAGCATAGAGAGTGTCGAATGCCAGCGTGCAAGCAATGAGAGTAAAGGCGACGCCCACGTGCTTAACCTGCGCCCACTTGTCCCCTTCTATTCTCATCATTGCTACAACAATATCCCTTTCACTATTCTAATATACACTTTGACCCCCCGGATTCCGATTATTTTAGTCAAACTTAAAGAAAGAGTATACTCACTCCGTTCCATCTCACTTAAGAATTAAGTAGTTGGCACAATACCTAAGAAAAGAAAAAAAGAAAATATATGGTAGAAAATGAAGAGAGAGAATGAGTGGGATAAATAGTAGTGTTGGTTGAATAAATTGAGTGGTGGAAAATGAAGAGAGAAATGAGTAGTGGGGTAGATTCAATATAAAATTATTAAAAATTGACTATTTTAAGGAGGTTTCGAGTAATCTATGACAGACCAAAATAGAAATAAGTCTCAAGTAGGGAGTATATGGAATTGGGTGAGCGCTGTTTGATTGCACTACAGGAATTGCTCGATAGTTTATTTTTAATCTCACAAATTTATGACCTCCTGTTTGGGTGGGAGGTGGGGGTCAAAATACAATTATACTCTTAATAAGTAATGAAACGGCTAAATCTAAAAGACAAAAGAATTTATATACAGTCCAACTGCACGTGCCCCAAATCTATTGTACGATACTTTCTAACCACATCCATACACAAACTCCCCATTTGAGCCCCGAATTTTAATTTTCTTAATCAATTTAATTGAACTATATATCTTTTGAAAAGAAAATTGAGAAAATGATAGATTGGTTAATTATTGAAATAATGTTTATGTAGCAAAAGGTAGTGTAGTTAGAGATAAAGAGATGCTAAAAAGATGATAGCTAGGTTTATTTTTAACCCTACAAAATTTTTCAACTATACTTAGCATAACTAGATAAGGGCCACATAGTGAGTTTCTTAAATATAATGGGATAACAAGGCTACCCTCTTTGAGTGGCAAGAAATTGTGGAAAGTATCCTTTCATTCATGACATTGGGGCCATGGCCATGACATTTAAGAAGTAATGGTCCAATTTTTGACCAAGTTTTACAGACTTCATGGTTGGAAAGTATACTTTTGTGTATTTGCTAAAAGAAAGCATTAATTTGGGAGTTGAATATCTTTGTCAATTTGATTTTGCACTATTTGGCTACACATAAGGAGGTAACATAACTGAAACATCTAGTTATGGCACATGACACAATTTTCGATATGTGTTTGTAGATGTAGGAATGACGATTCATATATCAGATAAGAACATATCTAAAATTATTTATGATTAACAAAGAGGACGAGAAGTTATATTAGAAAACTCAATATTACTTAACATACAATCAGATCGATCAACAATCTTCAATCATTGACTATTAGTCCAGACATTCCTTAATCAGAAGGACCACAATTGTCTTTTCAACTGCAATGTGAAACCGGGAACGAATTTCATCAAGAAATTACAAGTCTCAAAAGTTGATTCATATATCACCTTCACGCACCAACTACACACAAAGACTTTAGTATTTCTAGTATTTTTTGAGCTAGTACGTCTGAAATTACGTGTACCTATTGAACAGTGGGGTCCACCTCATCAAGATTCAAGATAGTATTTCTTGGAAAAGTCAATTATGTTAGATATTGTGAGTGAGAAAAAAAGAATTGTACAAAATCACTAGAAGTAGAAGTGGACCTAAAATGTTGAAAGATGTTATAATAAGAGCATTTGTCAGAAATGGAATATGAACCAAACATGAATTGGCTTAATCAATGTCCACAATGGGTTACAAACAGTCCACGACATAGAAGCATGTCTTGGTTCGATCATGGCTCGGATATAGGACAACCATTACTGAACCAGCTGCCACTTTAACCAACATGGTCTGGCAAAGTGGCAATTTTGTAATTTTATTAGTAGACAAAGGGTAAAGTTGGTAAGATTTAAAAGGTGGTGGGCTTGGATTGCCATCCAGTAGATTATCCATGATATGAAACGGATTAGACTATCGTCCTGTATATTAAATTGAAATTAAAATATACTCCCCGTTTCATGAGAACTGAGACTTATTTCCCTTTTCGTTCGTTTCACCTCAATTGAGACTGCTCAAAATGGCAAACTTTTTAATATTTTATATTCACCCAACCACACCGCTCATTCTCTCTCTTCATTCTTCACCACTCATTTTATTCAACCAACACTACTATTTACCCCACTAATTCTCTCTCTTCATTTTCTACCACACATTTTCCTTATTTTATTAGTATTTTTTAGTTCTTGTGCCATTTCCTTTAGTTTCAGTTCTCATGAAACGGAGGGAGTATTGGAGTAATTGATAAAATTGTATCAAAAGTTACTTAAAAATAGTTTTGATGTGATGAAAAAAAATATATTAAAAGGACAATTACGAGAGCATCCAACTAACTTAAAAAGTTTGACGATTACATTATGTTTCAAAAAAAAAAAAAAAGCTTAATGTTTGAAAAGCGGATTACATGATTATACATGAATCTTTGTCACTTAAGTATAAAACATAGAGATTTTTAGATATCTCTCAAAATAAAATTTAGACATTCATTTAAAGACCGAGGGACTATATTATTATTGATAAGATTTTACACGTTTTAATATTCCCAACTCTTCGAACATACTATGGTCTGCTACTTGTCCTATGGCATGAACTCAAAAGAGCTAGTTCATTACTCCCACCGTATCAAAATACTTGTAGTTTTAGCACTTTACGCATATTAAGAAAAGCAATAATACATACCAAATAGACTAATTTACCCTTTGAATATTTCAAGTACCAGGGCAATTAAATGATTTTACAGTGACAACTACCTATCATAAATAAGGGCAGTCTAAACAAAGTGTGTCAATATTTTATGAAAAGTGCAAAACAAAATTTATCCTAAAACTGTACTCCCTCCGTCCCATTCGAATAAAGACAAATTTCCATTTTGAGTGTCCCATTTGAATTAGGACAACCCAAAAATGGAAGTGTTTTATTAAATGAGACCCACACCCACACTCACAACAACTTTCCACTCATTATTCTCTGCCCCACTTTCTCTCTCCTACTTCACTTTTCATGCTCACAACACCTACTCCACTAACACTTTTTCCTTAATCCCCGTGCTCAACCAAAAAATCTTAATTCGGGGGGACGGAGAGAGTATGTATTTTGGGACGGAGGGACTGATATACACCGGCAAATAATCAATAATGCAATTGCAAGTGTGGAAGTGAATTAAGATATAGGGGAAACAAAATCAGAAACAAATTCAAACTTGCAATGAAATGCATTTACAGATGAGTAGATGAGTAGGACCAGTACAGTTGAAAATGTAAGGCTATGGTTCTGTGTACAGTAGAGATTATAGTAAGGGTAGTATAGGAGACATGGAGGTCCATTCTCCATACTATTCATAAAGTTTTCAGGGGGAAAAGATCGGGAAGGATAGGAGTGAGAAAAGTAAACATTTTGGGTTTTTTGGGTAAGTAACGATAAGTATGAGACGCCTAAAATGGAAATAAGTAGCGATAGATAAGTATGAGACGGATCTGTCCTATACTTATTGCTACTAAAAGTGAGTGCACGGGGATTAAGAAAATATGTTGGAAATGTAAATATTATGAGTGAGTAGGAGAGAGAAAATAAATTAGTGGATAGTTGCTATGAGTAAGTATGAAAGAGAAAATTGAACATTTTAAGTAAACAACAAGAAATTTGAGACGCAAAAAACACAAATAAGTAAGGATAAGTTTGAGACGAAGGGAGCATGAACTTGGGTGAGTTAACGTTAACCCCACAACCTGGAAAAATCTAAGGAACATAACTCTTGACTAGTCAAAATCAATCCACCTGGATTGCAGTACCCCTCTGTCAGTTCGGTTGGTAGGGAAAACATTTTGCTGCTGTGCTTTACTGTAATTGTACGGCTTAAATTCGGTCATTCTCTCTTCTGATCAGAATGTGAGATCAATGATCAATTACTCATTTAATTTTGATCACATAATTTGTGAGCTTATTAGTATAAGTGTTAGAGACAATTATCCCATATCGGGAATTAACTAGCCAAGCATTGACTATATAAAGATTATGGGCTACTCCTCCAATTGTCAATTGGTTTTACTCGGACTTTATCATGGTATTAGAGTTAACCTATTAGATTTTAGTTTTTAATTCGCTCTCTTTGGTGCACCCGGAAATATAAAAACTTAGCTACCGAGAAAACTAATACCTACATCCCAAAATGAACATTGAAAAAAAATCGAAATTGCTTAATACTAATTAGAAAACTGAACATTATTTTTGAGACACGGGGATAACAATATACGAATTATTTTTCCCGAAATCAGCATTAATATTTGAGTTCTTTAGAAAATAGGAATATCATACTATATAAGTACATGTTGAAATTAACAAGATAAATGTGGAGTTTGATATTCCTCTATACTCCATATGTTAGAGCAATAAATATAAATAACGATGATCAAAGAAGTAATCAATCACAACACAAGAATTTACGTGGTTCACCAACTTGACTACATCTACGGGCAGAGGGAGAATATATTATTATTCAATGGCCATTACAATAGACGGTCTTCACTAATCTAGTTGCACGAATTATTGAGCCCAATAATTCCGTTAATCTAAATCTAGATCTTAGATCTCTACTTGTATCTCTAAAAGATGACCGACAAAAATAATGCTAAGGAGAGTGTTGTATTTATAGGCATAAATACCTAAATCCCGGGACAATAAATAATATTTCTTGTGTGCAAAGTAATTGGAATCCTATTTCTGGTGTACAAAGTAATTATATTCTCATTAGGAAACGGCTTTCTTAATTCTTGAACAATTTTTTGTACCAATAAGAAACCTAATTAAATCAATCAACATTAATCCTTGTACCAAAATGATTTCCTTTTTCCAACTCAAGTCCCAAGAATTACTCAAATTATCGCAGACATATCTTTAACCAATAGTCATTGATTCAAATGCATATCCCAAACAATATAGTTAGTGCTTCAATCCCACAAAATGCATTCAAAAGCACTTTTGTAGTAGCTTAAAGATTACTTAATAGAAAAAAAAACTCATTTTTTTTTAAAGAGATAAATTTGGAGTCACTTTTATCAAACTATTCCCCCGTCTCAAAATAATCTTCATATTTTTTTCGTTGTTATTGCGAATGAACTTTGAGCAATAATTTTAGGTTGATTTAGTTGTCCAAATAAAAATCTAAAACGTGTTATTGATAAATATTGTTGATGGTGTATCAATAACAAGTTTTAGATTTTCTTTAAATGTATATATTTCACAGCAACATGAAATCAAAGTGGGTGATAAAGTAGTTGGACGACTTGGAAATAAGGGTATCATTTCTAAAATTTTGCCTAGACAGTTAAATCAACTTAAAATTATTCCTCACCGCAATAATATAAAAAAAATATGAGTATCATTTTGGGAGGGAAAGAAAGAGTGTTAAAATTGGCCAGTCGGTCATCAATACACATCTAATACAAATTGAGACAACCCAATTGAACTATCCCTTTTACAAGTCTATTTGTTCAATTACTATGCCTTAACTTGGAATTACTCCATCCGTCCCAAAATGATCTTCTCATTTGGCATTTTTCATTGTCCCAATAAATTCTTCACATTTTTACAACCTAAGTTTAGAAGTGCCCAAACAAAACATGACTAGTTAATCAAGTGTTCATATTCTTAAAAAAATTGAATAGTCAAACGTGAAGATCATTTTGGGACGGAGGGAGTATTTAGTTCTTAAAATTTTGTTTTTTATGGAGAAGATGCGCACGGTTGCACAGCCTAACATGAAACTGAGAGATCACTATATATATAAATGGGGCTACTATACTTTATAAATCCCTACAATATACTGGAAGCCTTTATTTGTAATGAACTGGCAATTCTTCCACCACTAAAATATCTTTTTCGCTTATTTTAATTCTATTTATATAAATTTAGGCCCTTCTTATTTAATTACCCCACTTTTGCTAGCAACTTGTCATCTTGTAGGGTCTATGTGTTTTCACCAAAACAATTTTTTTCACTTTCCATGATGAAATTCGCTTTAAAAAAAAAAAAGGTCAAAAAAATGCAACTATATACTCATTTGATTATATAATTTGTATGTTTTCTGTCCTTCCATCATATAATAAATATTGCATAATTATTTTATATTTTTCTAAAAAAAGTAGAATATTTTTAAATATAGAAATAATCTCAATTTAACGAGTATAAGTATATTTCACCGTTGGTGCAAAGTTTCTGCATTAAAGAGAAATACTAACTCCATTTATAAATATATATCGGTTTTGAACTTACTATCAATTAAGGGTATTTATATATGAATCTAAAAATGAAAAAATAAAATTATAAGTTAACTATCATAAATTTAGTCTTTTAACTTGGCATTTTTTTATTAGTTTGGTCCCTCATATTGTTTTTTTTTTTTTTTTGCCAGTTTTCCCCTTTCGTCGGTGAGGTATTTAAAAATACCAAAAATACCCTTGTTATGTATAATAAAGTGGTCCTTAACCTTGTTATGGTTTTCAAAATGTTTAATCCAAACTATAAGAAATGTAAATATTTGATCCTCAAATTAACTACTTCAAGGGTATTATAGATATTTTATACGGATTTAATGGCTAAAATTGACAATAATTGATGAAATATGCAAACTTTTTTTTACGGAGCAAGCTATTGTTTCAAGTGTATTGTAGATATTTCATATGGGACTAAACTAATAAAAGTTGTCATATTTTAGGACCAATTTTTTTATTTTATTCAAGGGTATTCTTGGTATTTTTTTAATTTTCCACCAATAGAAGGGGCAAAGTGGCATAAAAAGCCAACATGAGGGACCAAACAAATAAAAAATATTCACGAGGGACCAAGCTAATAAAAAGTGTCAAGTTAAGGGACCAAATTTTTATCTAATCCCCCCCCCCCCAAAAAAAAAAATATAATAAATAAAATTGATATTTATATAGATACTAGTACTTCTACCCGTGCCGGTGGCACGATGATAGTACAGGCACGGTAAGAATGTCAAATATGTAAAAGAACATGTACAAATCTAGAATATGTATTTAGCGGTCGAGTAATATATTACTACCATTGATTTCAAGTTCATTCGCGCGCAAAAACAAATGTTTAGGTTTTGTTGTTGTCTTCCTTTTTTGAATATTAACTAACTGGAATCCCCACATCTACAATCCTTGGGGCCTGCACATGAATCCTGAGCTTAGACAAACACAATAAAAACAACTCTTAACTCAATATATTTACAGGTGTGGATTTGGTTTTAATTGTGAGCATTCTGGTTGCATAGTATTTTTCCCCCCTTCTTTTTGGTGCTGAAGTGTGTGAGTGTCATAAACAACAGTAATCCTATCCATAAACATTGTAGTAGTGCATAACAATTTATGACTATACGTGCACCGAACTAACAAATAGAAAAACACTACAGCATTCATATAGTCCTGCAGAATAGAGCAGTTGATTTAAAAGAGCTTCATAACTGCTTCTATTTCAACACCCCCAAGTCCCCACCCCCAAACGCACCCATCGTGCCTCTCAGAGGACTTAACTTTTTCCAAGTTTTATTTACACGATTCATCAGATGCACTACAACAATTTCATGACCCGAGCATAAGCCACACAATTGTAGTAGAGGCTGTGAGAGGAGAAATGGGGAAGGGTTACGGAAACGGAATTGGCGCAGGGAGTTATGGGTATTGGTGGAGGGTAAAATCTTTTGTTTTTATCGTTTACTAATACTAATACCCGTGCCAATGACACGGCGACATTATGAAAACGGTCATTCCTGTAAAGTGCGATGTGAAAATTGGAGAGAGACTGATTGCCCTATTATCTTCTGATTCAAAACTAATGCACCAGAACAATTTTCATTTTCCCTGTTTACTTGTATGGAAAGTTAGTCCTATTTCCATAATCAAGGCTTTAAGCCTTTATGGTCACGAATTTTCAAAACTTACATTATAACTCTAAAATATTTGGAAAATGAATCAAATCTTAAACGGAACACATAAATGAAACCATAAGCCACATACCACAGTGATTTATTCCATTGCTTAACAATGTCTTCATTTTTCATAAACCACATAATGAACAATAATGAACTGACATTGACAAAATCACTATGGGCATATTAAAAAAAACACTATTGAAGCTCAAATATCTGGTTACCTTCCCAATAATAACCAGAGAGTTAAATGGAAAGGTCATTGTGGTCTTATGGATGGCAATGTTAGTGGGTTTTATGTTAATTCCTCATCCCCACCCCCCCCCCCCCACTCCAAATGTCCTTAGAAGTCATTTTTAGCTCATAAATCCATATGAGAATTCTTTTATTTACAACTCATTTGGGTCAGCAATGGCTGCAGTTGCTCTCTCGCCCAGTAAACAAAAAGAGGAGGAAGAAGGAATAGAAACCGCCAATTTGTGGTCGTAGGATCAGACAATTTGATAATTAATCCAGTGGCTGAAAAAAAATGAAAAAATATTGTTAAATAATGGCCTTAGGATGGGAGCGGTTATGTGATAATCTCAGCCGTTGTTTATGTCATTTTAAGAGGTGATTATTTACTATGTGTTTTATAATATAGATGTAAGGATATTAATTAATGAAAGAATGACAACCTTAGAGTTTCCAAATCCGACTATGAGATGAAGATTATGTGCCGCAAGTTGCATGGATTCTAAAAACCGTTGGCTTAAAATTTGCCTTTCCAAATATATTGTATATGCAGCCTTTTATTTAATTTGATAAGAACAATTACATAATTAGGCTTCTTAATTTAATTGTTTAGGGGTAGGTTAAGCTTCAATTCCATAATAGCTTTTGATTACAACTTTCCTCATTAATTTGATATCAAAATGATTACGAGACACAAGACATAGTGTGGGGTTTCCATTTGCATTATTTATTGGCCACAGTTTGATCAAAAGCTTTCCGAAAACTAATCTTGAAAACAAAAGCTGTTGTAGTTGGTAAATGATACTCTCCCGTTCTTAGAGAGTGGGAAATTGAGAAAAAACGTGTTTTTCCCTAATATTGGCGTACGTGTTTTTAAAATGGCGGGATGGCATTTTTGTAATTAACGTAAAGTTGTTTAGCGCTGATCGTAAGTGCCAGTGGTAGTGTAAAAAAAGTGTCAGTCATGTACACTGGCAATTATTGACACTACCACTGCACTAGTGCCAGTATCAATGTTTAAAAGTGCCAGTGTAATGGCTGGCACTTTTAAACACTAACACTGACACTTAAGAAAAGTGTCAGTTTCATGTTTATAAAATGCCAGTTTGAAATCACTTGCTTTTTGTAATATTAACACTGGGCATTTACGATGCTTGCCAGTATTTATGAAATGCCACCGCTTGTTTCTAAGAATAAGGGCCAGCGTCTTTGAAAAACACGTTTTTCATTTCCTTAAGGTAAAACACGTTTTTCATAAGACCTATTCTCTTAAATAATATTATTACATTTTTTAATTGTCTATATAAAAATTTAAGTAAATTAATTAATTATCTTTTTGGGATTTTGTATTAATCAATAATCTTTATAAGCTTACAAGAGAGCACCTTGAAAGTGCGTTTGGTGGTGATATTGAACATCTAACATTTTATATAGAAAAGATATCAGATGCCGATTGAGTTAGACATGTTTGACATTTAATTAATTATCCTGATGAACATCTAAATAAAAACAATTGTAGTATTTATAATGATAGATCAATAACAAACTTTAAAATTTTATTAAGATAATTAAATTAACTTAAAAAATTTAATTCTAAAAGTACCTTCTTCTTAACAATTAAAGAAAATGAAAGATTATATGGGATTGAGGGATTAGACAATTGATCTCATTTTTCTCGGCATATAAACTATTCAGCGTGAGCTTTTCATTATAGACAGTTAGACAGCAAGGTACGGACTACGGAGTGCTCCCCCGTCCCGCTCGAATTAGGATTCTTGGTCAAGCAATTTGTACTTTGACCAATAATTTAAATAAAAATAATGATGCTATAAAAATTTAAAATTATTATTGTATCACTATTAATAATAAGCTAAATAACTATTTTTTAGGTTTTCATTTAGATAATTATTTTTCGTCAAATCGTTGGTCAAATTATAAATTACTTGAGCAAGAATCCTAAATCGAGCGGGACGGAGAGAGTATTATTTTTGGTTTTAAAATGAGTGTGGATTATCTATTTTTATATAATCCCTTCATTTTATCATAAGTATTGCGCTTTTTTGTTCCATCTTAAAAGAAATTGTTGCTTTTTTTAGATAATAAATAATTTTTAGTTTCAATGTCATTATATAATCAATGTACAAACAAACAAATTATATTTTAAAATAATTTACATGTCAGTTGGATGTATGTTTTCAAATTAACTTTTAAACCTTTTTTGGAACTAGTTGGTAAAAAAATATATTTTATAGGAAATGAAGATTGTGAGATTATGAAATTAATATATTGATTGCTCAAAAGGGTGAAATTAATATATTTAGTCTAAAAAAATTTGTAACAATTGATGCTGATTAGTATAGCATTTGCAAGATCATAATCTATTTACACTCATTAGTAAAATAATTTCTCCTAGATTCTAACGTACCGAAAATGAGCACTTTTTATGTTTGTCAAAAAGTTGGCGTGCGAAAAATTGGATAGGCAAGATGATGATGGATGAATATATGACCCCAATTAAACCAACTTGAGATGATTGAGCTTTATTAGCTTTTCTCTTATGGGAATTTTACTACTTTTTCTGTCTTAAAAATTAATTATGCCGGGCATTTTCGGGGAGTAGACCGCTTTCAATTACTCGATCTCAATACGGACATGATCATTCTGAATGAACATTTTTTAAAATTGTTATTGATACACCATTATCAATATTATTAATAATAAGTTTTAATTTTTTATTATAATAATTGAAAATTACTTATATTATTGTTTAATTGTTTTTCAAACTAACAACGAAATAAATGTGATTAAAATTTCAAAACGGAAGGAGTATAATTCTTTTAGGGTGTTCTTATGTGCTTCAATTTTTTCCTGTGCTTGCTTAGACTACCCACAATGGGTGTATGAATAGGTGTATGAAAGTTGGGGGAGGGGTATGAAACTATTGTGGGGGTGTATGAAACTTGGTGTTTGAAATGTGTGTATGAAAAAATTCATACGGGTTGAATTTTGGGGAGGGCCTGCGTACGAGTCCACGTGGCGACGTATAATTGGACCGCAAAAGGCGCGTGCACCACACGGCCCGACAGGGCGCGTGTGGGCGCGGCCCGGCGGCTTTTTTTTTTCCCTGTTTGAAACACGTGTAAGAACATCATTGGTCTATGGATTTTCGGATTTAATTTTTTAACTCAATTATTTGAGCTGAATTATCACCTAGTAATTTTTATTTTATTTTTTTCGCCAAAATTCAGCATTTTTTTTCCCTATAAAATGATGCAAGTTTCATTAGATTTGGACACCAAAAAAAAAAACTACCTTTTCTCAATTTTCCTTCTCCATTTTAGCCTACATTTAAAAAAAATCATCATCTTTTGAGTGAAATGGATCCCAATAATAATCCTTTCAACACTCAAAGTTCCCAAAATTTTTCACCATTCAACTACAATCCTAATGATTTTAACTTGGAGAACCAATCTTCCAATCAACCCCGTCCCCAAAATATTTCAAATCCTTTTTTTCCACCCAATTTTATGCCTTCAGCTGTCCCAAATTTCATGCCTTCAGGTGTGCAAAATTGGAATCCATATGCTTATCCTATGCAATTTCAACCACCTCAGCCCCATTATTATCCTAATAATCCTCAAATGCCAAGGATGAGAAATGAAATTTCTGGAAATTCTCAACCATTAGAATTTCCAGAATTTTCAACACAACTGGGTGAGGGTAGCATTAGCGCACCTATGGAAGATACTCCCCCTGAAGAATGCTCTACCCCGCATCGCAAAAAAAACACCAAATGGATGACGGCACAAAATTTAGTGCTACTTAGTGGGTATATAAAATATGGAACCGACAGTGTTATCGGAAATGGTCAGAAATCAGGTGTGCAAAATTGGAATCCATATGCTTATCCTATGCGTTTTGAGCTAAGTGTATTGTAACTTTTCTTATTTTGAATAATAATTATCGTCATTTATCTAATTATTTAATTGCCAAAAAAAATTAATTTAGTGTAAAATATTATTTTAATTACAAATAATAATAATAATTATTATTTTTTACTAATCATAAAAATAAAGAATATATAAAAAATAAAAATAATATAAAAGTAGTGGGGTATAGAATGATGAGTGGGAGGGAGATGAATTTTTTTTCCAACTAACCATTGTAGGGGGGTTGTATGAAAGGGGTGTATGAAAGATGAGGTGGATAGGATAAAGTGTTAAAGTGGTTGTATGAAATGGGAAGGGGAATTGAAACCATTGCTCATAGTCTTAGACTATGAGCAATGGTTTCATACACCAAAAAAAATTCAACACCCACTTTTAACACTTTATCCTATCCACCTCATCTTTCATACACCCCTTTCATACAACCCCCCTACAATGGTTAGTTGGAAAAAAAAAATTCATCTCCCTCCCACTCATCATTCTATACCCCACTACTTTATATTATTTTTATTTTTTATATATTCTTTATTTTTATGATTAGTAAATAATAATTATTATTATTATTATTTATAATTAAAATAATATTTTACACTAAATTAATTTTTTTTTTGAGTGTTGAAAGGATTATTATTGAGATCCATTTCACTCAAAGATGATGAATTTTTTTAAGTGTAGGCTAAAATGGAAAATGATAAATGAGAAAAGAGAGATTTTTTTTTTGTGTCTAAATCTAATGAAACTTGTATCATTTTATAGGGAAAAAAAATAATGAATTTTGGCCAAAAAAAAATAAAAAAAATTCTAGGTGATAATTCAGCTAAAAAAAATGAAAAAATAAAATAAATTCGAAAATAAAACGGACCAACCGCGTTTAGACACGTGGCAAACAAAGGGAAAAACAAAAAAAAAAACCGTCTGGGCGGTACCACACGCGCCCTGTCGGGCCGTGTGGTACACGCGCCTGACGCCTCTCGAATGGTAGCCCGCCACGTGTCTTTGCTGGAGCTTTTCCACAAAATTCAACCGGTGTGAAATATTTCACACCCCAAATTCAACCCCCAAGTTTCATACACCCCCACAATGGTTTCATACACCTCCCCCCACTTTCATACACCATTTCATACCCCCATTGCTCATAGTCTTAGCTTAGCTTTACTTTCCCTTTTTTTTTCTCTCTCTCTCTCTCTCTATGTTTTGGACAATCAGTGTAAAATAATAATAATACTCTCTCTAGAACATGGTCACACTAGGGTAGTTTATATATGGCCCTCAATATATATACATATTTTGTAAATACAAATTGTAGTATTACTACAAGTGTCGCTAACATTCTCTCAGTGTTATTAGATGAGTTTGGGTTGAACATTTTTTTTTCCACAAATTATTTTGTACTAATGTTTAACATATGTTGCAAAAATTGTATTTTATTGATCCATATTTCAGACTATACGTACCATGGGTGGCAAAATGGGTGTTTTGGGTGCACCCATTAAAGTTAAAATATCCGGATATCCAATGGATTTTTAACTTTAATGGGTAAACCCAAAACACCCAATTTGCCACCCCTAATACGTACCAAGGTGGATATGCTAGAAACAAGGAAGAGTTGAAGAATAAGTTACGAATAATAGAAATATTATGCAGAACTTATGAATGTGATAAAAACGTGGGAAGACTTTGTCATATGGTTGAGTGTTGATCAAGGGAGTACAAGAGAACTAAAGCTAAAAGGTACAAGGCCTTGATGTGTGAACTTGAGCTCCAAGAAGGTTGTTCCTTAAATCATGAGAAAGAGATCTCTTTGGCCTTAAGAATATGAGTTGAAGGCCAACCACTCTCCCGATCTCCCAAGTCTTTTAAGACCATGTACAATGGTCCAACCCCCAAAAATTATTCAACTACCCTAATATCACTCCACCTCATCTTCTCTTTCCATCCACTTAATCATTCAACTACCCTCTCAACTACACCCCCCACAATGGCTAGTTTAGTTAAAATTCTCAACTCCCTCCCAACTCATCATTCTATACCCCATCACTTTTATTTTATTTATAATCCTTATTTTTATGATTAATAAAATTATTATTATTATTATAAATTCGAGATTTTTTTTTAATTTACACTTAATTAATTTTTTGTAATTGCAATTAAATAAATACGAGAATTTTTAAATTTCAATTCAATTGAGTTAATTAAAGGATAACGATTGAGTGGTCGAAATGATAAAAAAGATGTTGAATTTTCTTAAATAAGGGTTAATAAAGTATAATTGAAAATTTTATATTGAGAAAAGAGGATTTTTTTTTCGGTGTCCAAATCAAATGAAACTTACATCAATTTATAGATGAAAAAAATGATAAATTTTGGTGATTTTTTTTTTTAATAAAAAATCAATTTACTATGAAATAATTGAGCTCAAAAAATTGGGATAAAAAATTAATCCGAAAATATAAGGAGCCAATGGGTATGAGACACTTGTCCCAACCAGAAAAAAAGGGAAAAAAAAAGGAGAAAAAGGCAGAAAACTCGCCTTGTTGGGAGGTGAGGTTCACTCTCCTTTTGCTGGCCAATCCCAAGCCGCCACGTGTCTCTAAGCGGCCCCACCCAAAATTCCTCAACCAGGTGGAACTTTCTCAACCCCCAACTTCAACCCCCTCCCTTTCAACTCTCCGTTGCCCACCCCTCAACTAGTTGAGAACTATTCAACCCACCCCTTCAACCCCTCATTGTATATGGTCTAAAAGGCTATAAATAGGAAGGATCAAGACAAGAAATATACAACAACACTTGAAGATATTCGAGCACATCCTAAGAAAAGATCATACACTCCTTGGTTCGAATAGACTAAATCCTCTCATACTCGTTTCCACTCTTGAAGCTTTCAGTTGAGAGAGTGTCTTGGCTAGGATAGGGTTTCGTGTACTTATATTAGTTGTTCCATAGAGCATGTATTGTAATACCAATAGGGAACTTTCGACATTGTACAAATCACTCATATACATAGCAAAAGTCTTGCCTTTTGAGAGTCACTCAAGCTATATATTTATATATCTTGAAAATAAATAATTTTCTGTATTTTAATTCCGCTGCAAACTCTGTTTGAAAACCGTTTTAAACTCTGGTGTGTGTGTATGTTGTCTGAAGCGTTATCAATGGTACATCCAACACTTTTGATAACAATTACTGAAAAACAGGTCATTGACATTTTCACATTTATATTCCTCATTATTTACATAGCAAAAATAAAATATTGATGAGTTATTTTTTTATATCATTTATTTTTTGAAGTGTTGGCTTCATGCAACTATGTGTGAAAGGTCCATTCTCATATTGGAAAGTGATTTAAGAATTAACATTTGATTACAAAATTCGAGAAAACAATAAATATAAGTCTTTCTATAATGATTGACAATATATACATACATACACTCTCACCCAGTTCAATTCAATGAGGACACTTTCCTTTTATAGTGTCACTAATAAATCCAAGAAATTTAAGCAGACAACTTTTATTCTATTGTTATTGTTATTATGGTTTTCTTATCATATTCACACACTTAAATTAAGAATCGCACTTACAAAGCATATCTCACAATTAGAGCCGTCAATTCGGGAAAACGGGACGGGACGAAACTATGAAATCCCGCAATATTACGGGACGGGGCGGGACGTCCCAAATTCTTCGCGGGACGGAAAATCCTCATCCCGTCCCATCCCATCCTACCTCGGGACGCGGGAAAATTCGGGACAAATGCGGGACAAGAAGACTCTAATATTATAAAACTAAAATCTAACTAAGATGATGTCAAAACATTAAATTTAAAACATAAGACTAATCATTTACAATCCAACAAGATCAAAACTTCTTATTTCATAAAATAGTATTAAGGATAATGAACTCACATAAAATAATTCCCAAGATTCCATATCACAGGAAATATCAAAATCTCAAGACTTCATATCACAACAAGAATCAAGTCACAAATAATGCCCACTGTATTAGCTACTGTCCATATGTATTAGTTAGACGTTTTTATTTCCTTAAATTTAATTATAGGATTGTGATTATGTAAAGGCAAAAATCTCTCTTGTAAACATTATATATACTTTCTGTACTCAACATTTATCTTTAAATAGCTTAATCAACAAAAAAAGACAATGGGTAGTTGAAAGAAAAGACTAAAAATTAAGTGCTAAAATATCTTTGAGGTTAAAAAAATTAACATTAAAATTAAAAAATGCGAGACGTCCCGTCCCATCCCGCTTTGTCCCGCGTCCCAAACGGGATGTCCCAAATAGACCCGCTTTTATACGAGATTAGAATATACTATCCCATCCTGTCTCATTTATATGGCGGGACGGGACGTCTCGACGGGACAATCCCAAATTGACGGCTCTACTCACAACATTTATTGATATCTCTACTACTTTTTAATTTTTCGTCTTCAACAATAACGTCGGTAAGTGCACACATTAAGCTGGGACGGTGTAATATTTATATATAAATTTCTTGCATTTCAAAAATGATTGAGAAATAGCTAAAATCATTTACTAAGTTTTAAATGTTTTAATATTGTAGTTTATCATTTAGATTGTGTGTGTGATCTCATCATATAACATTTAGATTGTGTGTGTGAATTAGTGAATAATTGACTACAATGAGTTAGTAATTTAACTAAAAAATGGACATTCAATCAAGAGTATTTTTTTTTGTAAGAAAATGGATAATCATTTTAAGTTGGATAGAGTAACTATCTATATAATATAAAATAATGTAACAATTCAGAATCACAAATTACAAACCAACCTCAGCCCAAAAACCGCATCACAATAACCCTTTCTCTGGCCCTTCCCCACCTCCTGAATCTACCGTGAGTCATGATTCGTTGAATGGAAAGACTCTTGAGGAATATCTAAAAAACGAAACCACGGGTGCTTCTTAATTCCTTATAGCTGATGGATCTTGGAAAAAGAATGCAAGATGGGCTGGCTTAGGATGGGAGATCTGTTATAAGAGATAATTATCCCCAATCTTCTAAAGAGAGAAACATGGACCGGTATATAGACTTGAAGAGTTACTCCCCTTATCACCAATTGTTTTAAGGTGAAACCTCCAACATGGTCCATTGCCGGCCCAATCCAGCCCATGCTAACACTCTGGTCTCTCGCTTCTTCTTACCCCATCTCTAATTATAAGATGGTATCAGAGCCATCGATATATGGTGGCCTGACTTCCGTTGCTTCTACATGGGACACATGCAGGCCTAACGGCCCACGATTTTGCTCCGCGCCACCCGATTAACAAGTCCACGTTGTAATCCTTGGCAAAGCCCGGCTACACATGAGGTAATTATCCCACATCTTCTAAAGAGAGAAACATGGACTGGTATATAGACTTGAGGAGTTACTCCCCTTATCACCAATTGGTTTTAAGGTGGAACCTCCAACATAGTCCATTGCCGGCCCAGTCCATCCCATGCTAACACTCGGGCCTCTCGCTTCTTCTTACCCCATCTCTAATTCTAAGATCTGGGACCCAAGAGATGGACGCCTAGTTTCGGGTAGTATCTCCTACAAATCCCCCAATCCTCTTCAGACGGAATTATTAGCAATTGGAAAGGATTAGACTGGGCAATTCACAACAACCACAGGGACATTATCATCCTCACGGACTCAAAACTGGCTCGAGACTACATAAAGTACCCGACCAACTTGGACATCTGTCTGGAAGCTATCATTTCTGATATTACTTTTCTGTCTAATAATTGTAATAGCTTTAATATTATCAAAGTAGATAGAAATGTTGTCAAATTGGCGCATGAAAACGCTAATTTTGCTAGAAATATGTACCAACACTTCATCGGCCCTGAGCCGACTTTCTTAATAAAATAAGTAGTTAAATTTGTCAAAAAAAAATAAAATAAAATAAATGACATCTTGGAGTTCTTCTACTAAATGAACTGGTCGAATTTTATGTATGTTTTCTCTTTCTTTATTTGAATGTGAAAAATGGTTAGAAGATATATCAAATCATCTTTAATAAAGTAGGTAAAATCAAATCAATTCAAAAGCAAAGTAAAAAGGTGATGGATTTAGTCCCAACGATGGAAATTAAGCTTCTTAATGAAGAGAATGAATTAAGATGATTAAGGGGGTTTATACACGTCATCTCTAGTGTTGTCACTACCTTTTGAGTAGGAGAAACAACATGTTAAGTAACTAATTCCTTTAAAATCTTATAGTGATAGAGAGGCCACTCACGATGTATATCATGCTTAGATATCAAAACCCCCCTCACGTGTATATGTGGATTTAGTATAGGGGTGCAATTGGGCCAATACGTAATCTTTGCAACTTTTTATAGGATAAATACAAGTGAAAAGCTTGATCATTGCCAAACCTATAGCACTGATACTATGTTAAGTAACCAACTCTACTAAAAATTTTAATAGAAAGGACACCCACAATGTATATCATGCATAGATATTAACAAAAACTATTTTCAATCATATCATTGTTGATTTGTCATGATAGAAAACATTGTTAGTTCAGTATTGATAAAACATAAGGATTTATTAACATTGATTAGGGGATGTCATATACTTATATATACTGTCCCAAAATCAATATTGTGTGGACTTCTCAATGATTTTAAGAAGTGTTTTTTTTGTTACATTGCATGTATAATAGCAGAATTGCAATAATATTCTTTCTAATTTTAAAATACGACATTTTATTAAAACGAACAAAAAAAGAGTGACATTTATTATGAGACGAAGATTATTATTATTATTATTATTATTATTATTATTATTATTATTATTATTATTATTATTATTTATTATTATATTGATTGTGACAATGTTGGTTTTGGCTTTTGTGGCTAAAACAAGCTAACCCTAGGCCATGAAAACAATGAGGAAGATATTGAACAAGAATAGACACAAGATCCAGAGTTGGATCATACTGTCCATTAATTTGGGCCATGGGGCACTTTAAGAAGATTCTGAACATACCCATAGAAACATTGTCAGACTCATTAACCTAGCACCACCACTTCTCCTTGGTTTGTTTCTTGGAAACGACTAAACTTGCTAGTAATTGTCCCAAACATGTCCTTAACACATACCAACAAAGCACACACATATATATAAGCAAGCGTCTACATCAACTGGTAATTAAGAGGTGCTCAGATATCTCAAGATCAAACCCTGAGAATGCAACTGCGTTAAAATTTATTGGACAACTTTTGCATCTTTTTATGATTCTACCCAACTTAAATCAGTTTAGTCGGCATTCATTCAATTCAACGTAGTGTTCGGATGCTGTATGTGTATGGTTAAGAAAAAAATGTCCTAACCTCTCTCTCTCTCTCATACACATATGTGAGTTGTCCTTAGCTAATTTTTGAGTGTTGTTACTATGAACAATTTGACAAAGATCTAAATGAGCAGTTAGTAGGTAAGGGGACATCAACAAACAGAAACGCCCACCAAATATTGATCGGTCATAGATGCACGCGTGCACACTGAGTCACTGACACCATGGATGGATTTGGAGTGATCCAGGCTGTGCACTTGCACCATTTGGAACTACAAGTAAAAAATAATACTCCCTCTGTCCCTAAACCTCTGTCCCTAAATGAGTGTCTATTTTCAAGAAATCTTTGTCCCAAAATGAGTGTCTTTTTTTAACATAACTTTGTCCCTAAATATTTTTTTTCGAAATTTTTTTCACCGGTTTCTTTATACGTGCAAAACTAAATGTTTGGAAAGGAGATCACAAGATTATATATGAATCTTTGCTACCAAATTGTACACAAAGTTGAGATTTTCAATGTCCCTTAAAATGAAATTTGGACACTCATTTAGGGACAGAGGTAGTAAAACAGATATAAGAACTTAATAATAATAAGACTAATTTTACAAATCTAAAATAGAGAAAAAAAAAAAAACTGTTTGCGTTTTTTTTTTTTTTTTCTCTTTTCAAATCCAAATATCAGTTAATGTTTATTTTAATTTTCAGGTGTAGAAATGAGACTTATTTGCCTCTAAATTGATTTTTTCTATGGGTTAATGACAATTTAGACCCTAAAGTGATATAATACCCTCCCAAATGAACCCTGATGTTTTCTTCTTTTTTTCGCCAGATCAGACCTTGATGTGAAAAGTACTCGCCAGTTAGGGTCTTTTTAATGGAAATCGTTAAAAACTCAGTTTAAAAAAAACATGTGCCGTGCACATGAACAAGATATTTTGTTTTGAAGTTGAAATTTCTTTCAAGGGGGTTAAAAGACATATTTGAAACTTAGTGGAGAGTTTGACAAAAAAAACTCAAAAAATTATTTTTCAAAACAAATTTTTTTTTTTAAAAAAATCATTATCTTAAATTAAATAAAAAAAGCAATAAATTACGTGAGTGAAAAAGAAGTAGTTATATTAATGCCTTTATTTATTTTTATTTCTTGTAATAGATTATAAAATGTTGCAAATTTATTCAAATACTTTTTTTTGAATCATAAATATATTATTAGTAAATATAAAATTGTTACTATGTTTATAAAATATATTTTACTTATTAATTTTCTTTATTTTTTATATTTAATGTTTTAAAAATAAGTTAGAAAACCCTTTCACTTAACATATAATTATTTTTATTGAAACCAATAATTACTTTTATTTTCGGCCTTACTAAATTTGGAATTTACATTAAACACCTCAAAAAAAAATCAACTTCAAAGATAATGAATTTATTTTCTTTTAGAAAAACACTTTCAACCCTTCTAGTTTTAGAATTTGATTTTCAAAAATAAATAAGTTTAAGATTGAAGAATTTGAATTTTTAAAGATAATGATTTTTTTTTTTTTTTGAAAAATAATTTATTTGAGTTTTTTTTTTTTGTCAAACTCTCCCCTAAGTTTCAAATATGTCTTTTAACCCCCTTGAAAGAAATTTCAACTTCAAATAACAAATTCTGTTTGTCATGTGCATGACACATGCTTTTTAACTGATTTTTTTTAAACGATTTCCGTCAAAAAGACCATATTTGGCGAGTATTTTTCACATCAAGGTCTGATCTGGCGGGAAAAAAACATCGGGGTTCGTTTGGGAGAATGGTATATCACTTTAGGGTCTAAATTGTCATTAACCCTTTTTCTATTTGTATATCTTTCATAAACTCGTAATTCCAAAATACCAAAACGAAAGACTAAATTCACCAACGATATACGTCATCCCTCTACTCCATTCAATGTCGAAATCCTAATTTCATATGTGAATTCAAACAAAAACTAAAATGATTTGAATAATTTTAAAAATTAGTTTTCAGCTGCCTCTTCTGAATTCAATCAAATTTAGATGTGAAATCAGATTTCAAAACACTTAAAAAAACGTCACCTTAATCTTAAGATTACCCGTCCCGATCACGGACCCGTCTGTTTTTTATTCTTGATATGAAATGATAAAACTACCCCTAAAACAGTGCTACAAGCTTATTGCAGTGTTTCAGAGGCTAACCTCATAAAACTCACCGAACCGGGCCGGACCAATAACCGAACAGTATAAAGCCCATGGACATTTAAGGTCTGCAGATCAATCAACAAAAATATATGCTTCCCAAGTTCAATTCAATATATGAAGTGAGATGGGTTATAACATTATTGGCCCAACACAAAAAGCTCATTTAAACCCACAGGGCCATTTTGATTTAAAATAACGAGCCAATTGAACATGCCATTCTCCACTAAAATCAGATTCTTGCCATTTGGTGGTGTTAAGTGGCTATGAACATGGGGGAGTGTCCAGCCCATGAAATGTTTTGGGCTGGCACACCCGGCTCAATTAAATTAACTGAGCCGAGAACTCGAGATTTCTTATCACTTTATAGTTTAAGACAAAAATGTTAGAAAATAGTAACGGCGTACCTGAAAATGACTTTAAGTAAAACTGAAAAGGGGACGGACTTTTTATTTAGTCGAGGCAAGAGTTAAACTCTCTCTCCGTAACCGTAAGACGAAATTGCCCTGTATACTGTGCTTAACGGTCTTAGGCAAACGTCTCCAAGATACAACGACTAACTGACTTCTTCTTGCAGCACTACAATAGAAGTCTCGGCGAACTACTTGATATTTGGGAACTTCTTGGACTTGACTGGAAACTCTAAGAATGCTAGGATGCTTTGTAAATTTTCTGATGGAAATGAAATGCAAATGAGGGGTTTTATTTATACTAGATGAAGAGATGGGGTGCCTCTTGGGGAATAGGCATAAATGGTGGCTGTTGAATCTGGACCCTTGGATCAGATCTAGATGGAAGGCTGAGATTGTCTGGGTTGATCCAAGACCTCCGACCCGCCCGCTAGAAGGGACACGGGTCGGCCCGACGGTTTTGACCGAACCGACACGACCCTTGCTCCGAGCCGCCTTCTGAACTGGGCCGCTTTGACCCACGGGTTGGGCCACTCCAGCCCAATCCGCCCCAAGTCCACCATTACCAAAAATTTAAGCTCCACAGCTCCCAGTGACCGATGCGTACGTGCAAAGTGCGCCCTAAACCGCGCTTCGCGCCGCTTCGCGGGTCATAGGTCCATTTGGGCTAGCCCAAAATTAACCTATTTACCCACTAGCTTGCATGGATAGCCCAAAGGCCCACTTAGCTTGGAAGCCCATGTCCACACTTGATTTGAACCTTCTTAGATGAGTTATATTAAATACTCTCATCTTTTTCATTTTCCAATCAATGTGGGATAATGGCTTTTCACATTTACAACTCTTCATAAACCCATAATAGTTGCACACTTTTAATAATTAATTTCTCATTCACCCGAAATTGGTTTTGAGAAAATAAATACATCACGTTAATCTACTCCGAATGTAGATTACTAATTTGCAACTAAATTCCATTTTTATTAAATGGAACAAATAACGAAACTTGGTCAAATATTGGTCAAACCAATATTCTTAACCAATTTCCAACAAAAAATTTGTGTGAGGCGGTCTCACATGTGAGAGGGGCTCGTTGAGTGAGTAAATGGTTTGCCCCCTATGAAAGCCATTTCCTCTCTCGTTGATATTCGTCTCATATGTGTGACTGTCACACGCAAAAAATTCCTTTATAATTTATATTGTATTTTTTTTACTAATGATCCAACTATTCATAATTATTAGAATTGACAATCTAATAACATATTTTTTCGTTGTAAAAATTCTACATATCACTACTCAAATCGGAGGCTGGGGAGGTTCAAAGATTCATATGTAATTGTGTAATGTTAATGAGCCAATCTTGATAATCTACCTTTGTGGATTTAAAAGAAATGAAATATGGAAAAAGAAAATTTATTTGTATAAGGAGATCTCAATGTTCTAAAAGTCGCTCGCCTAGGCGTTTATGAAACGCCTAGGTCCCACTTAAGATATTATTATAATTATTATAATATTTGAATTTTCAAGGTATAGGAATTATTAAAAGCTTAATGCTTACCCTCACCACACGTCTGCAGGGTTTTCGCACTCAGACAGCTTCTGAGAATGGGTTATATAGGGTTCTAAGTGCATGGCTAGAATATCCATAACTTAGTTGTCTCATTGAACCAAGTTTGTGGGATCTCCACTCATCATGGTTGAGTTACCGCTATGGAATTCTTTGTTTGTGTGGGTTTTAACCCCATTCCCCTTACTGCGTTGTACATTTGATCTCTATTTATACCTTTCGTAAACGGATCCGCTATATTTCTTTTGATTTTACGTAATCAATGGAAATTATTCCATTAGAGATCAATTGTCTAACTGTGTTGTACCTTCTTCGTATGTGTTGCGACTTTCCGTTGTACATACAACTTTTTGCTCTTCCTATTACTGACATACTGTCGTAATGTATCATGACAGAAGGCACTGGCTTATTCCAACATGGAATATCCTCTAAGAAGTTTCTAAGCCATTCAGCTTCTTTTCTAGCCTTATCCAAGGCAATAAACTCGGATTCCATTGTGGATCGAGATATACATGTTTGTTTAGAAGACTTCCAGGACACTGCTCCTCCACCGATGGTAAATACATACCCACTTGTATATTTTGAGTCTTTTGAGTCAGATATCCAATTTGCATCGCTGTATCCTTCCAATACATCTGGATATCTTGTATAATGTAATACATGGCTTATGGTGTGTTTTAAGTACCTTATTACTCTTGTCAACGCTGCCCAATGATCATTATTTGGATTACTTGTAAACCTACTGAGTTTACTTACTGAGTATGCTATGTCTGGCCATGTACAATTTGTCAAGTACATCAGACTGCCTATAATTCTAGCATACTTTAATTGTGAAACTGGGTCACCTCTATTTTTGGCTAAATGTAGACTTAGATCTACAGGAGTCTTAGCCGGAGGTAAATCAAAGCTTCAAATTTCTTAAGCACACTCTCGATGTAGTGAGATTGTGATAAGACAATTCCATCGTTTATTCTAGAAATCTTTATCCCTAGAATAACATCTGCTTGACCCAGATCTTTCATGTCAAAGTTTTTCTTTAACATGTTCTTAGTTTTCATGATTATATCATGGTTAATTCCCATGATTAGCATGTCATCCACATATAGACATACAATCACATATTCATTTGGTGTGCCCTTAATGTATACACACTTGTCACACTCATTTATTTTGAATCCGTTGGACAACATAGTTCGGTCAAACTTCTCGTGCCATTGTTTCGGTGCTTGTTTAAGACCGTACAATGATTTGACAAGTTTGCATACTTTATGTTCTTGTCCATGTGCAACGAACACTTCAGGATGCTTCATATATATTTCCTCATCTAATTCTCTATTCAGAAAGGCCGTTTTTACATCCATTTGATGTATCTCAAGGTTATGCAAGGCTGCAATAGCAATGAAAACCCGAATGGATGTGATCCTTGTTACAGGAGAATAAGTATCAAAGAAGTCATATCCTTCCTTTTGTCTGAACCCTTGAGCTACTAATCTAACTTTGTATTTATCAATAGTTTCATCATCTTTATACTTTCTCTTTAAGATCCATTTGCAACCCAACGGTTTGCAACCTGGAGGAAGATCTACTATCTCCCAAGTATGATTCTACATAATGGATTCAATCTCACTATTGATAGCTTCTTTCCAGAGAGGAGCTTCTGGACTAGACAGAGCTTCTTGCAATGTCCTTGGTTCATCATCTAACATGTATGTTAGGAAATCGGGACCAAAGGTCTTAGCTACCTTTGTCCTTTTACTACGTCTCGGCTCTTCATCTCTTTGAGACAAACCGATGGCAGTGTCATAAGTTCTTTTGTGAGAACTTTCTCCATCCTTTTCCTTGCACGGAAATTTTGTTTCAAAGAATATTGCATTCCTTGATTCGATGGTAGTTCCCGCATTTGTATCGGGAATTTCTGATTTGTGCACCACAAAACGATAAGCACTACTATTGCTAGCATATCCAATGAAAATGAAATCAATTGTCTTTGGTCCTATCTTTATTTGTTTTGGTTTAGGTACTTCTACCTTTGCTAAACACCCCCACACTTTAAGATAATTGTAGGAAGGTTTTCTTCAATTCCATAATTCATATGGAGTTTTGTCTCTTTTTCTTGTGTGGTAATTTGTTAAGAATGTGATTGGCTGAAAGGAATGCTTCCCCCCACATATTGTTGGGTAAGCCAGAGCTAATTAACATAGCATTCATCATCTCTTTAAGAGTTCTATTTTTCCGTTCAGCAACTCCGTTAGATTGTGGAGAATATGGAGCAGTAGTTTGATGAATAATGCCGGAGTCCCAACATATATCTTCAAACGGTGCTACATATTCACCACCTCTATCACTTCGAATCTTCTTAATTGTTAAATTATGTTGATTTTCAACCTCATTCTTATATCCTTTAAAAGCTTCTAAGGCTTCATCTTTGCTTTTCAAAAGATAAACATGACAATACCTAGTGCAATCATCAATGAACGTTATAAAGTACTTTTTACCACCTCTAGTTTGCACAAATTTTAAATCACAAATATCTGTATGAATTAATTCTAGAGGTTTTGTACTTCTTTCTATTGTATGAAAAGGTGCTTTAGCCATTTTGGCTTCTACACATATTTCACACTTATTTTGTGAATTAAATTCCATTTTGGGTAGTAAATTTAAGTTTACTAGTCTTCGTAGTGAATTTAAATTTACATGTCCTAATCTATCATGCCATAAATTAGAACACTCAACCAAGTAAGCAGAATCAGAAATTTTATTCTTCGCCTCTGGGCGGAACACGTTCATTACATTCATTTTAAAGAGCCCTTTACAAGGTACCCTTTACCAATAAATTGACCATATTTGGTCATTACAAATTTGTCTGCTTCAAATACTAGCCTAAATCCGGCCTTACTTAACAAGGGCCGGAAACCAAATTCTTACGGATGTCCGGAACATGAAGCACATCCACCAGCGTAACTTCTTTGCCGGACGTCATCTTTAGCACCACTCTACAAGCCCAACAACTTCCGAGGTCGATGAATTTCCCATGAACAGCTTCCTACCGTTGATTGGGGTATAGGACGAGAAACTTTCCTTATCGGAGCATATATGGCGTGTGGCACCAGTATCCACCCACCATTCTCTTGGATTGGCTTCCAACTTGGCAATATTTGCCTCAAACACAACGGCTGATAAGTCAAGTTGGGAGAAATCTAAAGGAACAGTCCTCTCTTCCACAATATTTGCTTGAGGTCGGTTGCCATTTTGATTGTTTTGTTTTGTGTGACGACAATCCTTGGCCATATGCCCAGGTTTGCCACAGTTGTAGCAACTTCCCTTGATCCTCTTCTGGTCTTTTCCCTTTTTAGCACTCCAGAATGCTTTCTCTTCATATTGTTACTTGTACTCGTCTCCGCAAGATTTACCTTTGCCTCTATCGTTGTCTTGCCGCTTTTGACTTCAGATTTCCGGTTATCTTCTTCAATCCTTAGTCTCACGATCAAGTCCTCGAGTCCCATTTCATTCTTTTTGTGCTTGAGGTACATTTTAAAATCTTTCCACAGAGGCGGCAACTTTTCTATGATAGCTGCAACTTGAAAAGATTCCCCGAGAACCATGCCTTCAGCAAGTATGTCGGCAATAATCAATTGTAATTCTCGCAATTGATCCATGACTGTTCGAGAATCTATCATTTTGAAGTCCAAAAATCTGCCAACAATGAATTTCTTCGTTCCGGCATCTTCAGTTTTGTACTTCTTCTCAAGAGAGTCCCAAAGTTCTTTTGCGGTCTTAACTCCACAATACACATTATATAGTGCATCATCAAGACCATTCAACACATAGTTTCGGCATAGGAAATCACTATGATTCCAAGCGTCAACTACAATCTTCTTCTGTTGGTTGTCATCTCCATCGGGAACACTTTGGGGGTGTCTCCCGCAGAAATCGGGCCAAACTCAGGGTAGTAAGGTAGAACAACATTTTCTGTTGCCACCTTTTAAAGTCAGTGCCGGTAAATTTAGCCGGTCTTTCAGCATGCACTGTGGTGGGTGCAGGAGCGGGATCAGAAGCAGTAGGAGGTGTAGCAGAAGAAGAAGGAGGAGTAGGAGTAGGAGGAGGAGGAGGAGGAGTAGAAGAACCAGCCATTTTCCAAGCACACAAAATTTCGTCTTATGATTGTTGGAAAATAGTAACGGCGTACCTGAAAATGACTTTAAGTAAAAGTGAAAAAGGGACGGACTTTTATTTAGTCGAGGCAAGAGTTAAACTCTATCTCCGTAAGACGAAATTGCCCCGTATACTGTGCTTAACGGTCTTAGGCAAACGTCTCCAAGATACAACGACTAACTGACTTCTTCTTGCAGCACTACAATGGAAGTCTCGGCGAACTACTTGATATTTAGGAACTTCTTGGACTTGACTGGAAACTCTAAGAATGCTAGGATGCTTTATAAATTTTCTGATGAAAATGAAATGCAAATGAGGGGTCTTATTTATACTAGATGAAGAGATGGGGTGCCTCTTGGGGAATAGGCATAAATGGTGGCTGTTGAATCTGGACCTGTTGGTCCCAAAGGGGCAACAAGGGTAGGAAAAATTCTAGAGGGGGGGGGGGTGGATAGCGTTTTAAAACTCTTTTCAAACCTTTTGCAAATCAATGGCATATGCGCACAGTTCTCAAATAAGCTAAGTATAGCGCGCAGAGAGAGTGTGAAATGCACAGCGGAAGTTTAAGCAGCACCTGCGCAGGAAAAATCTGCGCAGAGATAAAGACGTACGCGCTAAGTTTTGGCTTAAAGTGTTGGATAAAATGTTCTAAGGCAATAAGCAATAACAAACCCAGCAGCAATAAAGCAATCTGATAAGATCAAACAAAGCAGTAATTTAGAAATGATTAAGCAGGAAATAAATAGCGAGAATAAAGAACACGCTATTTGGAGAGGTTCGATCAATGAAAGATCTACGTCCTCTACCAAGATGGTCAGTCTTGGATTTTCTAATGGAGATCTTATTATATGAGAGAGTTACAAGATACAACAATGTAGAACAAACTATCTCAAAGATCTATGATCTATGAAGAGCAAATCCTAGACTAAACCGGTGTATCTCAAGAAGTAAGATCTAAATGATCGAAGCTTCAAGAGGTGTGTGTGTGTTCAGAAATTCTGGGCACTATGAATCTATGAGATGAAGAGCACGAAGAATTCTGGTGATATAAGGCTTAGGATCTGGGCAGGAGTTTGAAGGTATGAAGGTTTGAAGGTTGATCTTGAATCTGGGAATAGTAAGCAGCAATCTTCAGAACTTCAAGGATATTAGAAAGCACAAACTCTAGCAACTTAGAAATGAAGATGAGCAGGCTATTTATAGCAGAGAGCTTAAAACTTGCCGTTGGTGCTCTTAGCAAGGACGATGAGCTGGCACAATATGATTGGTGCGCAGGTGTCCTTTATAGCCGTTTGGGCTCTGATCAAAGTTGATGACCTGGCACAATATGATTGGTGCGCAGGTATTTTAGAGCCGTTGGAGACTGAGCATGACGACCAAATTCAAAAGCTTCTTCTAGAAGGTTGACAGCTGTCTTCATTTGAAATATTCTCTTGAGCGCGTCTCCACCGTTGGATCTGCTGAGTGTGCTTGTTTTGTCGATTCTGCACACCTCAGCATTTTTAATAAGCGTGCATCTTCTAAGCGCTTTCCAAGTTAGGTGATCTGAATGCATCGAAAACTGAGCAAGATAGAATGCTGAGCATGAGAGACCTGCGCAGTGGTGTCCTGCACAGAGAGGTCCTGCGCAGTGACCACTGACTTGCTTAGATCTTCATTCCTTTACACTCCAAGTCCTATATTCTAAGCCTATACTATAAAATGGACTAGGCTAAAAATTAAAGTTATAAAACTTCTTACATATGGTCCTAAAGTCCATAGAATATTCTTAGGTGATGGTATCAATCAATTCTAACATAATTAGGAGGGCTAAGAGATAAGCATACCCAACAATCTCCCCCTAAATGATTGATGCCATTACCTACTATAACAAAGGCAATCCATTGTACTTGATAATAACATGTCCTTAAAATGAAAATGGTAAATCATGCCTCAAGACAATGCACACACTAGCCTATGCTATAGATTTCTAGTCTATCCAAAAGATTAACTTACAGTATGGGAAAGACAGAAATAATATGCAGCGCATACAAATGATATGAGTTTTAGTTTAAGTATGCGTTTAAACTGAATGTTTAAACATTATGCGTAGAAAATGTGAGCAGTTAATAGAATGCGCATGAGGTGATATAAAACATTCATTGTTCCACAAATGAATAGTTTGAATGAACAAGGTTTTGGAAACTAATGATGCGATTTTTCTCATTAAAACTTGGCCTGTTAAGAGTTGAGAATACAAGTTTTAAAGAGAAAAGAAATATGCGCACAAAAAGGAATAACTTGCGCAAAGCAAAAAAAAATTACATAGATCCTAATCTATGTTGATCTGGTGAAGGGCTTCTCGCAGCTCATTCTGCAGGCTGTTGAACTTGTTCATAAGCTCAACTTTGAGCGCTTGAAACTTTTCCTTGAACGCAACAGTTTCTTCAACATAAACTGTGATTCCTCTGCGCACATCCTGGTTGTCTGCTTGCAGTTCTCGGAAGTTTACTGCGTAGGCCATCTGATGCCCAGTCATCCGGTTGAAATATGACTGCTCAGCAGCATTGATAATGTCGATGATGGTTGCCTGCGTAGCTTCAAGTCGAGCGTCAGTGTGGAGGCGCTGGGTGTTCACGCTGGCTTGAATGTCAAACATTGCTTGGTCCATCCTAGCGTTGAACCTGTCAGCGAAATCAGTCATCGCTTGAGTAATGCACTCCCTGACACCTTCCATATTGAGCGCACTAGCTTGCGCATGTCCACCTTGCGCAATCTTCTCTTCTATCTGAGCTTGCAAGCTGGCAAACCCCTCATATAATCCATCTGCTAAGTTCTTGCGCAGCTTAATCAGAATTTCCTTGAACCCATCGTCAATAGCTTCATAGGTGCACACATTTTCAAGCATCCCAGCTATTGACTTAAGTGAGTCCAGGACCATTTTATCTAATTCATCAGGGACTCGCTGGGCAGAGGGGCCGGCGGCAGAGGTACTTACCTTTGTAGCATAATTCTCCCCCTTAATGGCAGCAATCTCCAATCGCTGCGCATCAAGTTGATCTTGAATAGCGGTTTGCGCAGCAGTGATGAGTTGAGCCATCTGAGACTGCGCAGCAACTTGATTTACTTGAATGGAATTCAAGGCTTGTAAGATCTGGCGCAGCTCATTGGAGGAGGAGAGAGACGAGGTAGATACCGCAGGAACCGTTGAGGCGGCAGGAGGCGGTTGCTCTGTTGTCTTGAGAGGAGAGGTTGTGGAGATGGGATCAAGAGGGGACTGGCGCGGAGGAGACAGATGCGCAGGAGATCTATGCGCAGAAGAATGTTCACTGCTTTCAGAGGCAGTGGCACCATCCTTAGCAGAATCTTCTGGGATAGGATCAGCAGCAGGAGGAGGCGCTGGAATCTCAGGCGCAACAAAGTCAGGTTTATCAGTGGGGCAGCAGTAGGCTCAGGAGCTGCGCCATCACCACCAACAGTCTGATCCACTTCATCAGCATCATCCTTATCCTCAGGCTCAATGTCCATGCCTTCATCCAGAACAGAGGTAACCCTGTGAGTGTTGACAGGGATATTAACGCGCTGAAATGCGCTGGATGTTGGTTCTCGAGGAGAGCTTGGAGGAGAGGGAGTTTGGCATTTTTTGGAGCCCTTTGCGCGACTACGCACCTTCTGTTTGCGCCGAGGAGAAGAAAGAGGGGCATCGCAGGAGGCGCGGGAGCAACATTAGGGTCTTTCACAGCTGGGGCCTTGGGATGAGTCTCCCCCTGAATCCCAGCATCTTCAGAATCACTAGTGTGATCCATGCGCGACTCAGAGTCATGCGCAGAAGGGGTAATACGTTGGAAGGCACCCTTGGCAGTCTTGGTCTTCTTCGGGGAGGGCGCAGGCGCATCAGCCTTGCGCTTCTTGGAGGGAGGCTTTGGAGCAGCAGGGGCAGGCTCTCTGATCTTAATGCCTACAGTGGATTGGACGTTGGGAACATCCTTGTGCTTCTTTGACTTGGGCTCAGCAATGCCCTTGCCCTTGCGCTTGGAGGCTTCATCAGCCGTTTCCTGCGCAGCACTTGGGCCTTCAGTGCCCTTGGCCTTGCCTTCCTTGGGTAACTTTCCCAACCAAGGTTCTCTGTTAGGATCATCATCAGATCGCCAGATTCTGTCGTAGTCTGTATCGCCTCATTTAATTCAGTATATTGGAGCAGGAGCTTGGATAGTAGGCGACAGTGCGTCCGATACTTAGGTTTTGACGCGTTGAGGCGCGTATCATAGCTCGTCATTGCCTTGGTGATCTCATTCCAGATGATCTGAGGCCAATCCAGCCTTTCCTTCAAGTAGATGGCGCATCAATATTCCCATTGCTTGGAAATAAACTTTCCCTTGTTCCCATTCTTGCAGTTTAGGGAATCACCAATCATGGTGCACAGGTGATACATCACCTCACCAAACTCTTTGCGATCATGCACAGACCATCGATTGACAAGAGTGGGATCGCCAACTAACTTCATCGCCAATCTGTCTTGCCGCCCAGCATCAAAAGTTTCTGGCGCATCACCGACATCGAAGTCGCAAAGCATGCGGATGTGGTTAGGGTGTACCAAGATTTCGCAATTCTGTACCACCGCCATAATGATCTCAGTGCTCTCACCCTTGTGCCTGGCAGGAACAACACGCGCAGTCTCGAAGAATTCATCGACAAGAGAAGGCACGTAGAATGGTTGGTCCAAAGTGAAGAGAGGAAGAATTCCAGAGGATCGCAGATGCCTTATCAATATGCGCCCAACAGCATCCTAGTTGAGATCTTGCGGATTGACTTCCCATCCACAGATGAAATAGAAGGGATTCTGCGCAAAACAAAAATATGAATTAGACATTATATTGCGCATGGAGCGTTGCGCATGCGCAGATAATGCATGGATACCTATGCGCAGTAGCTCCATACTAAAAAAATAAAAATAAAAGTAATGTGCAAAGCCAAGCTAGCATGCGCAAAACGTAAACACTTGGAAATTCTTATGCGAACCAGAGCATAAGATAAAAATCAAGAAAATGAAGAACACGAAATGAACTGTTCATGAACACGAAGTGCATCAAGAAAACCAAAAATCAAAAGTTGTCCAAATCCAATAAAAAATACATCGAAATGACCGCATGAACAGGACGAAGTCAACCATGTAAACATTATAGTCAACAACATTAAAACAAACTCAAAAATTCAAAATAACCGTTCGTCTGCTATAGAGGTTTTTGGATAGAAAATTTCGTAGAAATCACTTAAAAAAAGTATTGATCATGAAATAAATTACATGAAAGAGTAGATCATCGAAAAACGAACACAACACAACAATCGATTTCAAAAATGATCAACAAACAAGCACAGAATCACAAAGGGAAGCCTGTAAAGTTTTAAACCCTAACAATGGCGGAAATTAAAAAGTAGAGAAAGAATTCATACCATATCATCGACAACGGGCTAGGGAGGAGGATGTTCTTGTTGTTCTTGATCATACCCAGAGCGAGAAGAGGAAGAAGTTTCCTCAGATGAAGAAGAGAGAATCATTTCGGGCATTTCTTTGAGGTCTTCTTTGGAGCCATTGATAAAGAAAGAAATGTAGATGAAAAAGGAAGTTTTGGGAAGATGAAATCTGGAGAAGATGAAGGTCAAAGAGAGAAGAAGAGGAAATCTTTGGAAGTTGGTAAGAAATAGAGAGAGAAAATGGAGGTTTGGTGAAAGAGAATGAGCAGAAAAGAGAGAGAAGAGAGGTCGCAGACGGTTTATACCAAAAAAGGGAAAAATGGTGACGTCAGCGCAAGGACAGTTGGTGAAAAAACAGGAGTGGGGCACGTGCTGCGATGACGTGGCCCAACTGGATGCGCGCGTGCGCAGGCCTAGCGCGCGCGTAAGTGTGAAGTCCTAAGCCGGTCACCGTCGAGTCAACTTCCTCATAAATGCTGAGTCAGTGAAAGAACGGGCGCACGTTAGCAGGGTGACGTGGCCGAATGGGGGACGCGCGTGCGCAGTCTTTGCGCGTGCGTGTGTGTCAGCGAATAGAAGCTGACTGCTGTCGCATCACCTTCCTCATTAAATGGTGAGAAGACATTCGCAAGGTGCGCTGTCACTAATCGCAGTTTGCATTAAATGACAATGGGACATGCGCAGGGGTAAAAAGGTAATTTCCCAAGAAAATTCAAAAAAATAAAGGCACGGGAAAATTTAAATTACACAAGTACCCTTGTGACTATGCGTTGACTTTTCAGTCAAGGACCTATGTGCAAAATCTAATGAATAGAGTACTTACCTGCGGTCCACTTAGAAGTGCGCATGTCGTTTTGCGCAAAGCGAATATTGTGCCAAAGATTCTTCAAATCTCAACTTAATTTTCATGCGCACTAACTTACTGCGCAGTGTCTGCGCAGATGCATGAAATCTTAACCTTTAACTTATCAAGCAAACACAAAAACATTAGTATTGACAAATTATATGGACAAGTTAGCTGAGTTCAAGCATACCCATTTCCCCTCTCAAGAAGACAAATCTTTTTGCGTCAAGAGCCTTTGTGAGGATATCAGCAATTTGATTATCTGTGCCCACGTGCTCTAAGTGTATATTTCATTTTTCCACGTGGTCCTTGAGAAAATGATATTTGATGTCGACGTGCTTGTCTTTGAATGCATGACGGGATTGTTGGAGAATGCTATGGTGGACATATTGTCGCAGAAAATTGGGCAATTTTCTTCATTAATTCCATAAACCACTAGTTGTTGCTTCATCCATAGGATTTGGCAGCAGCAGCTTCCAGCAGCAATGTATTCAGCTTCTGTAGTGGAGATGGACACAGCAGCTTGTTTCTTGCTTGCCCACGCAACAAGTCGATTTCCAAGGAAATGACAAGTTCCACTTGTGCTCTTCCTGTCAATTGTGCATGCTGCATAATCTGCATCTGAATAACCTAGCAAATCGAAATTCGAATCTTTGGTGTACCAAAGTCCAAGGTTAACAGTTCCAGAAAGAAACGAATAATGCGTTTAACAGCAGCAGTTAAGTGCGCTTCTCTAGGGTCCGCTTGATAGCGCGCACAGACACAAACACTAAACATAATATCTGGCCTACTTGCAGTAAGATAGAGTAGAGAGCCAATCATACCTCGATATAAGGTTTGATCAACTTTCTTACCTTTCAAGTCTTTATCAAGTTTATTGCCCGTAGCCATTGGAGTGTCGTATGCTTTAGCATTTCAAGTCCAAATTTCTGATTAAGTCCTTGTGTACTTGGCTTGATTTATGAAGATACCATCATTCAATTGCTTGATTTGGAGTCCGAGGAAGAATGTGAGTTCTCCCATCATACTCATCTCAAACTTGCTTTTCATGAGCTTCTTGAAACGCTTACAAAGTAACTCATTAGTAGAACCAAATATAATATCATCGACATAAATTTGAACAAGTAAAGAATGATCATTATACTTAGCAATAAAAAGAGTTGTATCGATTTTACCGCGCTTGAAGCCTTTCTCTAGCAGGAATTTTGATAGAGTATAGTACCATGCTCTTGGAGCCTGCTTAAGTCCATACAAAGCTTTCTGAAGCTTGAAGACGTGATTTGGAAATCTGCTATCTTCAAATCCAGGAGGTTGAGCTACGTAGACCGTCTCTTGGAGTTCACCGTTGAGAAATGCGCTCTTTCACATCCATTTGATAAAGCTTGAATTTCTTGTGAGAAGCATAAGCTAAGAAAATTCTGATAGCTTCTAGTCTTGCTACAGGTGCAAACGTTTCATCGTAATCGATTCTTCCTCTTGCCTATAGCCTTGCGCAACCAACCTTGCTTTGTTTCTGGTGATGCTTCCATTCTCATCCATCTTGTTTCTGAATACCCATTTTGTACCAATAATTCCTTGGTCATGAGGTCTGGGAACTAAGGTCCAACTTTGCAGCGCTCAAATTGATTAAGCTCTTCTTGCATAGCAGTAACCCAGCTTGAATCTTAGAGCGCTTCATCAATTTTCTTTGGTTCGATTTGAGAGATAAAGGAGTGATATTCATCATCGAAGTTTGATGCTCTCCTAGTACGAACCCCTACATTGAGATCACCAATGATATTTGAAGTTGGATGATCTCTAACTTCACGAACCTCAGGAGGTAATTTAGGTTGAGTGGTAGGAATACGAAGATCTTCAATGGGTACTTAATTTGCTCCAGCATCGAGATC